>CAMPDV010003753.1:0-39763 GCA_946699065.1 Loxodes magnus
AGTTTTAAGGATTATGCTTTGAGAAGTAATAAGTATTTAGAAAAGTGAAGAAGTAAAGTAAGAAAAGAATATCTAATGATAAGTTTTCGTAGCAAGCACTAAAATATAAGTTAGAATATCCAAAATGTTAGTAATAATATAATAATTACGAATCTGTATTCGGTTTGTCAAGATATGCTTGTAGATGAAAGTTAGCCTATGAAAAGTGAAGAAGTAAAGTAAGAAAAGAATATCTAATGATAAGTTTTCGTAGCAAGCACTAAAATATAAGTTAGAATATCCAAAATGTTAGTAATAATATAATAATTACGAATCTTTATTCGGTTTTTCAAGATATGCTTGTAGATGAAAGTTAGTCTATAGAAAAGTGAAGATGTAAAGTAAGAAAAGAAGATAGAATTTCAGTTTTAAGGATTATGCTTTGAGAAGTAATAAGTATTTAGAAAAGTGAAGAAGTAAAGTAAGAAAAGAATATCTAATGATAAGTTTTCGTAGCAAGCACTAAAATATAAGTTAGAATATCCAAAATGTTAGTAATAATATAATAATTACGAATCTGTATTCGGTTTGTCAAGATATGCTTGTAGATGAAAGTTAGCCTATGAAAAGTGAAGAAGTAAAGTAAGAAAAGAATATCTAATGATAAGTTTTCGTAGCAAGCACTAAAATATAAGTTAGAATATCCAAAATGTTAGTAATAATATAATAATTACGAATCTGTATTCGGTTTGTCAAGATATGCTTGTAGATGAAAGTTAGTCTATAGAAAAGTGAAGATGTAAAGTAAGAAAAAGAAGATAGAATTTCAGTTTTAAGGATTATGCTTTGAGAAGTAATAAGTATTTAGAAAAGTGAAGAAGTAAAGTAAGAAAAGAATATCTAATGATAAGTTTTCGTAGCAAGCACTAAAATATAAGTTAGAATATCCAAAATGTTAGTAATAATATAATAATTACGAATCTTTATTCGGTTTTTCAAGATATGCTTGTAGATGAAAGTTAGTCTATAGAAAAGTGAAGAAGTAAAGTAAGAAAAGAATATCTAATGATAAGTTTTCGTAGCAAGCACTAAAATATAAGTTAGAATATCCAAAATGTTAGTAATAATATAATAATTACGAATCTGTATTCGGTTTGTCAAGATATGCTTGTAGATGAAAGTTAGTCTATAGAAAAGTGAAGATGTAAAGTAAGAAAAGAAGATAGAATTTCAGTTTTAAGGATTATGCTTTGAGAAGTAATAAGTATTTAGAAAAGTGAAGAAGTAAAGTAAGAAAAGAATATCTAATGATAAGTTTTCGTAGCAAGCACTAAAATATAAGTTAGAATATCCAAAATGTTAGTAATAATATAATAATTACGAATCTGTATTCGGTTTGTCAAGATATGCTTGTAGATGAAAGTTAGCCTATGAAAAGTGAAGAAGTAAAGTAAGAAAAGAATATCTAATGATAAGTTTTCGTAGCAAGCACTAAAATATAAGTTAGAATATCCAAAATGTTAGTAATAATATAATAATTACGAATCTGTATTCGGTTTGTCAAGATATGCTTGTAGATGAAAGTTAGTCTATAGAAAAGTGAAGAAGTAAAGTAAGAAAAGAATATCTAATGATAAGTTTTCGTAGCAAGCACTAAAATATAAGTTAGAATATCCAAAATGTTAGTAATAATATAATAATTACGAATCTGTATTCGGTTTGTCAAGATATGCTTGTAGATGAAAGTTAGCCTATGAAAAGTGAAGAAGTAAAGTAAGAAAAGAATATCTAATGATAAGTTTTCGTAGCAAGCACTAAAATATAAGTTAGAATATCCAAAATGTTAGTAATAATATAATAATTACGAATCTGTATTCGGTTTGTCAAGATATGCTTGTAGATGAAAGTTAGCCTATGAAAAGTGAAGAAGTAAAGTAAGAAAAGAATATCTAATGATAAGTTTTCGTAGCAAGCACTAAAATATAAGTTAGAATATCCAAAATGTTAGTAATAATATAATAATTACGAATCTTTATTCGGTTTTTCAAGATATGCTTGTAGATGAAAGTTAGTCTATAGAAAAGTGAAGATGTAAAGTAAGAAAAGAAGATAGAATTTCAGTTTTAAGGATTATGCTTTGAGAAGTAATAAGTATTTAGAAAAGTGAAGAAGTAAAGTAAGAAAAGAATATCTAATGATAAGTTTTCGTAGCAAGCACTAAAATATAAGTTAGAATATCCAAAATGTTAGTAATAATATAATAATTACGAATCTGTATTCGGTTTGTCAAGATATGCTTGTAGATGAAAGTTAGCCTATGAAAAGTGAAGAAGTAAAGTAAGAAAAGAATATCTAATGATAAGTTTTCGTAGCAAGCACTAAAATATAAGTTAGAATATCCAAAATGTTAGTAATAATATAATAATTACGAATCTGTATTCGGTTTGTCAAGATATGCTTGTAGATGAAAGTTAGCCTATAGAAAAGTGAAGAAGTAAAGTAAGAAAAGAATATCTAATGATAAGTTTTCGTAGCAAGCACTAAAATATAAGTTAGAATATCCAAAATGTTAGTAATAATATAATAATTACGAATCTGTATTCGGTTTGTCAAGATATGCTTGTAGATGAAAGTTAGTCTATAGAAAAGTGAAGATGTAAAGTAAGAAAAGAAGATAGAATTTCAGTTTTAAGGATTATGCTTTGAGAAGTAATAAGTATTTAGAAAAGTGAAGAAGTAAAGTAAGAAAAGAATATCTAATGATAAGTTTTCGTAGCAAGCACTAAAATATAAGTTAGAATATCCAAAATGTTAGTAATAATATAATAATTACGAATCTGTATTCGGTTTGTCAAGATATGCTTGTAGATGAAAGTTAGCCTATGAAAAGTGAAGAAGTAAAGTAAGAAAAGAATATCTAATGATAAGTTTTCGTAGCAAGCACTAAAATATAAGTTAGAATATCCAAAATGTTAGTAATAATATAATAATTACGAATCTGTATTCGGTTTGTCAAGATATGCTTGTAGATGAAAGTTAGTCTATAGAAAAGTGAAGAAGTAAAGTAAGAAAAGAATATCTAATGATAAGTTTTCGTAGCAAGCACTAAAATATAAGTTAGAATATCCAAAATGTTAGTAATAATATAATAATTACGAATCTGTATTCGGTTTGTCAAGATATGCTTGTAGATGAAAGTTAGCCTATGAAAAGTGAAGAAGTAAAGTAAGAAAAGAATATCTAATGATAAGTTTTCGTAGCAAGCACTAAAATATAAGTTAGAATATCCAAAATGTTAGTAATAATATAATAATTACGAATCTGTATTCGGTTTGTCAAGATATGCTTGTAGATGAAAGTTAGCCTATGAAAAGTGAAGAAGTAAAGTAAGAAAAGAATATCTAATGATAAGTTTTCGTAGCAAGCACTAAAATATAAGTTAGAATATCCAAAATGTTAGTAATAATATAATAATTACGAATCTTTATTCGGTTTTTCAAGATATGCTTGTAGATGAAAGTTAGTCTATAGAAAAGTGAAGATGTAAAGTAAGAAAAGAAGATAGAATTTCAGTTTTAAGGATTATGCTTTGAGAAGTAATAAGTATTTAGAAAAGTGAAGAAGTAAAGTAAGAAAAGAATATCTAATGATAAGTTTTCGTAGCAAGCACTAAAATATAAGTTAGAATATCCAAAATGTTAGTAATAATATAATAATTACGAATCTGTATTCGGTTTGTGAAGATATGCTTGTAGATGAAAGTTAGCCTATGAAAAGTGAAGAAGTAAAGTAAGAAAAGAATATCTAATGATAAGTTTTCGTAGCAAGCACTAAAATATAAGTTAGAATATCCAAAATGTTAGTAATAATATAATAATTACGAATCTGTATTCGGTTTGTCAAGATATGCTTGTAGATGAAAGTTAGCCTATGAAAAGTGAAGAAGTAAAGTAAGAAAAGAATATCTAATGATAAGTTTTCGTAGCAAGCACTAAAATATAAGTTAGAATATCCAAAATGTTAGTAATAATATAATAATTACGAATCTTTATTCGGTTTTTCAAGATATGCTTGTAGATGAAAGTTAGTCTATAGAAAAGTGAAGATGTAAAGTAAGAAAAGAAGATAGAATTTCAGTTTTAAGGATTATGCTTTGAGAAGTAATAAGTATTTAGAAAAGTGAAGAAGTAAAGTAAGAAAAGAATATCTAATGATAAGTTTTCGTAGCAAGCACTAAAATATAAGTTAGAATATCCAAAATGTTAGTAATAATATAATAATTACGAATCTTTATTCGGTTTTTCAAGATATGCTTGTAGATGAAAGTTAGTCTATAGAAAAGTGAAGATGTAAAGTAAGAAAAGAAGATAGAATTTCAGTTTTAAGGATTATGCTTTGAGAAGTAATAAGTATTTAGAAAAGTGAAGAAGTAAAGTAAGAAAAGAATATCTAATGATAAGTTTTCGTAGCAAGCACTAAAATATAAGTTAGAATATCCAAAATGTTAGTAATAATATAATAATTACGAATCTGTATTCGGTTTGTCAAGATATGCTTGTAGATGAAAGTTAGTCTATAGAAAAGTGAAGAAGTAAAGTAAGAAAAGAATATCTAATGATAAGTTTTCGTAGCAAGCACTAAAATATAAGTTAGAATATCCAAAATGTTAGTAATAATATAATAATTACGAATCTGTATTCGGTTTGTCAAGATATGCTTGTAGATGAAAGTTAGCCTATGAAAAGTGAAGAAGTAAAGTAAGAAAAGAATATCTAATGATAAGTTTTCGTAGCAAGCACTAAAATATAAGTTAGAATATCCAAAATGTTAGTAATAATATAATAATTACGAATCTGTATTCGGTTTGTCAAGATATGCTTGTAGATGAAAGTTAGCCTATGAAAAGTGAAGAAGTAAAGTAAGAAAAGAATATCTAATGATAAGTTTTCGTAGCAAGCACTAAAATATAAGTTAGAATATCCAAAATGTTAGTAATAATATAATAATTACGAATCTGTATTCGGTTTGTCAAGATATGCTTGTAGATGAAAGTTAGTCTATAGAAAAGTGAAGAAGTAAAGTAAGAAAAGAATATCTAATGATAAGTTTTCGTAGCAAGCACTAAAATATAAGTTAGAATATCCAAAATGTTAGTAATAATATAATAATTACGAATCTTTATTCGGTTTTTCAAGATATGCTTGTAGATGAAAGTTAGTCTATAGAAAAGTGAAGATGTAAAGTAAGAAAAGAAGATAGAATTTCAGTTTTAAGGATTATGCTTTGAGAAGTAATAAGTATTTAGAAAAGTGAAGAAGTAAAGTAAGAAAAGAATATCTAATGATAAGTTTTCGTAGCAAGCACTAAAATATAAGTTAGAATATCCAAAATGTTAGTAATAATATAATAATTACGAATCTGTATTCGGTTTGTCAAGATATGCTTGTAGATGAAAGTTAGCCTATGAAAAGTGAAGAAGTAAAGTAAGAAAAGAATATCTAATGATAAGTTTTCGTAGCAAGCACTAAAATATAAGTTAGAATATCCAAAATGTTAGTAATAATATAATAATTACGAATCTTTATTCGGTTTTTCAAGATATGCTTGTAGATGAAAGTTAGTCTATAGAAAAGTGAAGATGTAAAGTAAGAAAAGAAGATAGAATTTCAGTTTTAAGGATTATGCTTTGAGAAGTAATAAGTATTTAGAAAAGTGAAGAAGTAAAGTAAGAAAAGAATATCTAATGATAAGTTTTCGTAGCAAGCACTAAAATATAAGTTAGAATATCCAAAATGTTAGTAATAATATAATAATTACGAATCTTTATTCGGTTTTTCAAGATATGCTTGTAGATGAAAGTTAGTCTATAGAAAAGTGAAGATGTAAAGTAAGAAAAGAAGATAGAATTTCAGTTTTAAGGATTATGCTTTGAGAAGTAATAAGTATTTAGAAAAGTGAAGAAGTAAAGTAAGAAAAGAATATCTAATGATAAGTTTTCGTAGCAAGCACTAAAATATAAGTTAGAATATCCAAAATGTTAGTAATAATATAATAATTACGAATCTGTATTCGGTTTGTCAAGATATGCTTGTAGATGAAAGTTAGCCTATGAAAAGTGAAGAAGTAAAGTAAGAAAAGAATATCTAATGATAAGTTTTCGTAGCAAGCACTAAAATATAAGTTAGAATATCCAAAATGTTAGTAATAATATAATAATTACGAATCTTTATTCGGTTTTTCAAGATATGCTTGTAGATGAAAGTTAGTCTATAGAAAAGTGAAGATGTAAAGTAAGAAAAGAAGATAGAATTTCAGTTTTAAGGATTATGCTTTGAGAAGTAATAAGTATTTAGAAAAGTGAAGAAGTAAAGTAAGAAAAGAATATCTAATGATAAGTTTTCGTAGCAAGCACTAAAATATAAGTTAGAATATCCAAAATGTTAGTAATAATATAATAATTACGAATCTTTATTCGGTTTTTCAAGATATGCTTGTAGATGAAAGTTAGTCTATAGAAAAGTGAAGATGTAAAGTAAGAAAAGAAGATAGAATTTCAGTTTTAAGGATTATGCTTTGAGAAGTAATAAGTATTTAGAAAAGTGAAGAAGTAAAGTAAGAAAAGAATATCTAATGATAAGTTTTCGTAGCAAGCACTAAAATATAAGTTAGAATATCCAAAATGTTAGTAATAATATAATAATTACGAATCTGTATTCGGTTTGTCAAGATATGCTTGTAGATGAAAGTTAGTCTATAGAAAAGTGAAGAAGTAAAGTAAGAAAAGAATATCTAATGATAAGTTTTCGTAGCAAGCACTAAAATATAAGTTAGAATATCCAAAATGTTAGTAATAATATAATAATTACGAATCTGTATTCGGTTTGTCAAGATATGCTTGTAGATGAAAGTTAGCCTATGAAAAGTGAAGAAGTAAAGTAAGAAAAGAATATCTAATGATAAGTTTTCGTAGCAAGCACTAAAATATAAGTTAGAATATCCAAAATGTTAGTAATAATATAATAATTACGAATCTGTATTCGGTTTGTCAAGATATGCTTGTAGATGAAAGTTAGCCTATGAAAAGTGAAGAAGTAAAGTAAGAAAAGAATATCTAATGATAAGTTTTCGTAGCAAGCACTAAAATATAAGTTAGAATATCCAAAATGTTAGTAATAATATAATAATTACGAATCTTTATTCGGTTTTTCAAGATATGCTTGTAGATGAAAGTTAGTCTATAGAAAAGTGAAGATGTAAAGTAAGAAAAGAAGATAGAATTTCAGTTTTAAGGATTATGCTTTGAGAAGTAATAAGTATTTAGAAAAGTGAAGAAGTAAAGTAAGAAAAGAATATCTAATGATAAGTTTTCGTAGCAAGCACTAAAATATAAGTTAGAATATCCAAAATGTTAGTAATAATATAATAATTACGAATCTGTATTCGGTTTGTGAAGATATGCTTGTAGATGAAAGTTAGCCTATGAAAAGTGAAGAAGTAAAGTAAGAAAAGAATATCTAATGATAAGTTTTCGTAGCAAGCACTAAAATATAAGTTAGAATATCCAAAATGTTAGTAATAATATAATAATTACGAATCTGTATTCGGTTTGTCAAGATATGCTTGTAGATGAAAGTTAGCCTATGAAAAGTGAAGAAGTAAAGTAAGAAAAGAATATCTAATGATAAGTTTTCGTAGCAAGCACTAAAATATAAGTTAGAATATCCAAAATGTTAGTAATAATATAATAATTACGAATCTTTATTCGGTTTTTCAAGATATGCTTGTAGATGAAAGTTAGTCTATAGAAAAGTGAAGATGTAAAGTAAGAAAAGAAGATAGAATTTCAGTTTTAAGGATTATGCTTTGAGAAGTAATAAGTATTTAGAAAAGTGAAGAAGTAAAGTAAGAAAAGAATATCTAATGATAAGTTTTCGTAGCAAGCACTAAAATATAAGTTAGAATATCCAAAATGTTAGTAATAATATAATAATTACGAATCTTTATTCGGTTTTTCAAGATATGCTTGTAGATGAAAGTTAGTCTATAGAAAAGTGAAGATGTAAAGTAAGAAAAGAAGATAGAATTTCAGTTTTAAGGATTATGCTTTGAGAAGTAATAAGTATTTAGAAAAGTGAAGAAGTAAAGTAAGAAAAGAATATCTAATGATAAGTTTTCGTAGCAAGCACTAAAATATAAGTTAGAATATCCAAAATGTTAGTAATAATATAATAATTACGAATCTGTATTCGGTTTGTCAAGATATGCTTGTAGATGAAAGTTAGTCTATAGAAAAGTGAAGAAGTAAAGTAAGAAAAGAATATCTAATGATAAGTTTTCGTAGCAAGCACTAAAATATAAGTTAGAATATCCAAAATGTTAGTAATAATATAATAATTACGAATCTGTATTCGGTTTGTCAAGATATGCTTGTAGATGAAAGTTAGCCTATGAAAAGTGAAGAAGTAAAGTAAGAAAAGAATATCTAATGATAAGTTTTCGTAGCAAGCACTAAAATATAAGTTAGAATATCCAAAATGTTAGTAATAATATAATAATTACGAATCTGTATTCGGTTTGTCAAGATATGCTTGTAGATGAAAGTTAGCCTATGAAAAGTGAAGAAGTAAAGTAAGAAAAGAATATCTAATGATAAGTTTTCGTAGCAAGCACTAAAATATAAGTTAGAATATCCAAAATGTTAGTAATAATATAATAATTACGAATCTGTATTCGGTTTGTCAAGATATGCTTGTAGATGAAAGTTAGTCTATAGAAAAGTGAAGAAGTAAAGTAAGAAAAGAATATCTAATGATAAGTTTTCGTAGCAAGCACTAAAATATAAGTTAGAATATCCAAAATGTTAGTAATAATATAATAATTACGAATCTTTATTCGGTTTTTCAAGATATGCTTGTAGATGAAAGTTAGTCTATAGAAAAGTGAAGATGTAAAGTAAGAAAAGAAGATAGAATTTCAGTTTTAAGGATTATGCTTTGAGAAGTAATAAGTATTTAGAAAAGTGAAGAAGTAAAGTAAGAAAAGAATATCTAATGATAAGTTTTCGTAGCAAGCACTAAAATATAAGTTAGAATATCCAAAATGTTAGTAATAATATAATAATTACGAATCTGTATTCGGTTTGTCAAGATATGCTTGTAGATGAAAGTTAGCCTATGAAAAGTGAAGAAGTAAAGTAAGAAAAGAATATCTAATGATAAGTTTTCGTAGCAAGCACTAAAATATAAGTTAGAATATCCAAAATGTTAGTAATAATATAATAATTACGAATCTTTATTCGGTTTTTCAAGATATGCTTGTAGATGAAAGTTAGTCTATAGAAAAGTGAAGATGTAAAGTAAGAAAAGAAGATAGAATTTCAGTTTTAAGGATTATGCTTTGAGAAGTAATAAGTATTTAGAAAAGTGAAGAAGTAAAGTAAGAAAAGAATATCTAATGATAAGTTTTCGTAGCAAGCACTAAAATATAAGTTAGAATATCCAAAATGTTAGTAATAATATAATAATTACGAATCTTTATTCGGTTTTTCAAGATATGCTTGTAGATGAAAGTTAGTCTATAGAAAAGTGAAGATGTAAAGTAAGAAAAGAAGATAGAATTTCAGTTTTAAGGATTATGCTTTGAGAAGTAATAAGTATTTAGAAAAGTGAAGAAGTAAAGTAAGAAAAGAATATCTAATGATAAGTTTTCGTAGCAAGCACTAAAATATAAGTTAGAATATCCAAAATGTTAGTAATAATATAATAATTACGAATCTGTATTCGGTTTGTCAAGATATGCTTGTAGATGAAAGTTAGCCTATGAAAAGTGAAGAAGTAAAGTAAGAAAAGAATATCTAATGATAAGTTTTCGTAGCAAGCACTAAAATATAAGTTAGAATATCCAAAATGTTAGTAATAATATAATAATTACGAATCTGTATTCGGTTTGTCAAGATATGCTTGTAGATGAAAGTTAGCCTATGAAAAGTGAAGAAGTAAAGTAAGAAAAGAATATCTAATGATAAGTTTTCGTAGCAAGCACTAAAATATAAGTTAGAATATCCAAAATGTTAGTAATAATATAATAATTACGAATCTGTATTCGGTTTGTCAAGATATGCTTGTAGATGAAAGTTAGTCTATAGAAAAGTGAAGAAGTAAAGTAAGAAAAGAATATCTAATGATAAGTTTTCGTAGCAAGCACTAAAATATAAGTTAGAATATCCAAAATGTTAGTAATAATATAATAATTACGAATCTGTATTCGGTTTGTCAAGATATGCTTGTAGATGAAAGTTAGCCTATGAAAAGTGAAGAAGTAAAGTAAGAAAAGAATATCTAATGATAAGTTTTCGTAGCAAGCACTAAAATATAAGTTAGAATATCCAAAATGTTAGTAATAATATAATAATTACGAATCTGTATTCGGTTTGTCAAGATATGCTTGTAGATGAAAGTTAGCCTATGAAAAGTGAAGAAGTAAAGTAAGAAAAGAATATCTAATGATAAGTTTTCGTAGCAAGCACTAAAATATAAGTTAGAATATCCAAAATGTTAGTAATAATATAATAATTACGAATCTGTATTCGGTTTGTCAAGATATGCTTGTAGATGAAAGTTAGTCTATAGAAAAGTGAAGAAGTAAAGTAAGAAAAGAATATCTAATGATAAGTTTTCGTAGCAAGCACTAAAATATAAGTTAGAATATCCAAAATGTTAGTAATAATATAATAATTACGAATCTTTATTCGGTTTTTCAAGATATGCTTGTAGATGAAAGTTAGTCTATAGAAAAGTGAAGATGTAAAGTAAGAAAAGAAGATAGAATTTCAGTTTTAAGGATTATGCTTTGAGAAGTAATAAGTATTTAGAAAAGTGAAGAAGTAAAGTAAGAAAAGAATATCTAATGATAAGTTTTCGTAGCAAGCACTAAAATATAAGTTAGAATATCCAAAATGTTAGTAATAATATAATAATTACGAATCTGTATTCGGTTTGTCAAGATATGCTTGTAGATGAAAGTTAGCCTATGAAAAGTGAAGAAGTAAAGTAAGAAAAGAATATCTAATGATAAGTTTTCGTAGCAAGCACTAAAATATAAGTTAGAATATCCAAAATGTTAGTAATAATATAATAATTACGAATCTTTATTCGGTTTTTCAAGATATGCTTGTAGATGAAAGTTAGTCTATAGAAAAGTGAAGATGTAAAGTAAGAAAAGAAGATAGAATTTCAGTTTTAAGGATTATGCTTTGAGAAGTAATAAGTATTTAGAAAAGTGAAGAAGTAAAGTAAGAAAAGAATATCTAATGATAAGTTTTCGTAGCAAGCACTAAAATATAAGTTAGAATATCCAAAATGTTAGTAATAATATAATAATTACGAATCTTTATTCGGTTTTTCAAGATATGCTTGTAGATGAAAGTTAGTCTATAGAAAAGTGAAGATGTAAAGTAAGAAAAGAAGATAGAATTTCAGTTTTAAGGATTATGCTTTGAGAAGTAATAAGTATTTAGAAAAGTGAAGAAGTAAAGTAAGAAAAGAATATCTAATGATAAGTTTTCGTAGCAAGCACTAAAATATAAGTTAGAATATCCAAAATGTTAGTAATAATATAATAATTACGAATCTGTATTCGGTTTGTCAAGATATGCTTGTAGATGAAAGTTAGTCTATAGAAAAGTGAAGAAGTAAAGTAAGAAAAGAATATCTAATGATAAGTTTTCGTAGCAAGCACTAAAATATAAGTTAGAATATCCAAAATGTTAGTAATAATATAATAATTACGAATCTGTATTCGGTTTGTCAAGATATGCTTGTAGATGAAAGTTAGCCTATGAAAAGTGAAGAAGTAAAGTAAGAAAAGAATATCTAATGATAAGTTTTCGTAGCAAGCACTAAAATATAAGTTAGAATATCCAAAATGTTAGTAATAATATAATAATTACGAATCTTTATTCGGTTTTTCAAGATATGCTTGTAGATGAAAGTTAGTCTATAGAAAAGTGAAGATGTAAAGTAAGAAAAGAAGATAGAATTTCAGTTTTAAGGATTATGCTTTGAGAAGTAATAAGTATTTAGAAAAGTGAAGAAGTAAAGTAAGAAAAGAATATCTAATGATAAGTTTTCGTAGCAAGCACTAAAATATAAGTTAGAATATCCAAAATGTTAGTAATAATATAATAATTACGAATCTGTATTCGGTTTGTCAAGATATGCTTGTAGATGAAAGTTAGTCTATAGAAAAGTGAAGATGTAAAGTAAGAAAAGAAGATAGAATTTCAGTTTTAAGGATTATGCTTTGAGAAGTAATAAGTATTTAGAAAAGTGAAGAAGTAAAGTAAGAAAAGAATATCTAATGATAAGTTTTCGTAGCAAGCACTAAAATATAAGTTAGAATATCCAAAATGTTAGTAATAATATAATAATTACGAATCTGTATTCGGTTTGTCAAGATATGCTTGTAGATGAAAGTTAGCCTATGAAAAGTGAAGAAGTAAAGTAAGAAAAGAATATCTAATGATAAGTTTTCGTAGCAAGCACTAAAATATAAGTTAGAATATCCAAAATGTTAGTAATAATATAATAATTACGAATCTGTATTCGGTTTGTCAAGATATGCTTGTAGATGAAAGTTAGTCTATAGAAAAGTGAAGATGTAAAGTAAGAAAAGAAGATAGAATTTCAGTTTTAAGGATTATGCTTTGAGAAGTAATAAGTATTTAGAAAAGTGAAGAAGTAAAGTAAGAAAAGAATATCTAATGATAAGTTTTCGTAGCAAGCACTAAAATATAAGTTAGAATATCCAAAATGTTAGTAATAATATAATAATTACGAATCTTTATTCGGTTTTTCAAGATATGCTTGTAGATGAAAGTTAGTCTATAGAAAAGTGAAGAAGTAAAGTAAGAAAAGAATATCTAATGATAAGTTTTCGTAGCAAGCACTAAAATATAAGTTAGAATATCCAAAATGTTAGTAATAATATAATAATTACGAATCTGTATTCGGTTTGTCAAGATATGCTTGTAGATGAAAGTTAGTCTATAGAAAAGTGAAGATGTAAAGTAAGAAAAGAAGATAGAATTTCAGTTTTAAGGATTATGCTTTGAGAAGTAATAAGTATTTAGAAAAGTGAAGAAGTAAAGTAAGAAAAGAATATCTAATGATAAGTTTTCGTAGCAAGCACTAAAATATAAGTTAGAATATCCAAAATGTTAGTAATAATATAATAATTACGAATCTTTATTCGGTTTTTCAAGATATGCTTGTAGATGAAAGTTAGTCTATAGAAAAGTGAAGAAGTAAAGTAAGAAAAGAATATCTAATGATAAGTTTTCGTAGCAAGCACTAAAATATAAGTTAGAATATCCAAAATGTTAGTAATAATATAATAATTACGAATCTGTATTCGGTTTGTCAAGATATGCTTGTAGATGAAAGTTAGTCTATAGAAAAGTGAAGATGTAAAGTAAGAAAAGAAGATAGAATTTCAGTTTTAAGGATTATGCTTTGAGAAGTAATAAGTATTTAGAAAAGTGAAGAAGTAAAGTAAGAAAAGAATATCTAATGATAAGTTTTCGTAGCAAGCACTAAAATATAAGTTAGAATATCCAAAATGTTAGTAATAATATAATAATTACGAATCTTTATTCGGTTTTTCAAGATATGCTTGTAGATGAAAGTTAGTCTATAGAAAAGTGAAGAAGTAAAGTAAGAAAAGAATATCTAATGATAAGTTTTCGTAGCAAGCACTAAAATATAAGTTAGAATATCCAAAATGTTAGTAATAATATAATAATTACGAATCTGTATTCGGTTTGTCAAGATATGCTTGTAGATGAAAGTTAGTCTATAGAAAAGTGAAGATGTAAAGTAAGAAAAGAAGATAGAATTTCAGTTTTAAGGATTATGCTTTGAGAAGTAATAAGTATTTAGAAAAGTGAAGAAGTAAAGTAAGAAAAGAATATCTAATGATAAGTTTTCGTAGCAAGCACTAAAATATAAGTTAGAATATCCAAAATGTTAGTAATAATATAATAATTACGAATCTTTATTCGGTTTTTCAAGATATGCTTGTAGATGAAAGTTAGTCTATAGAAAAGTGAAGAAGTAAAGTAAGAAAAGAATATCTAATGATAAGTTTTCGTAGCAAGCACTAAAATATAAGTTAGAATATCCAAAATGTTAGTAATAATATAATAATTACGAATCTGTATTCGGTTTGTCAAGATATGCTTGTAGATGAAAGTTAGTCTATAGAAAAGTGAAGATGTAAAGTAAGAAAAGAAGATAGAATTTCAGTTTTAAGGATTATGCTTTGAGAAGTAATAAGTATTTAGAAAAGTGAAGAAGTAAAGTAAGAAAAGAATATCTAATGATAAGTTTTCGTAGCAAGCACTAAAATATAAGTTAGAATATCCAAAATGTTAGTAATAATATAATAATTACGAATCTTTATTCGGTTTTTCAAGATATGCTTGTAGATGAAAGTTAGTCTATAGAAAAGTGAAGAAGTAAAGTAAGAAAAGAATATCTAATGATAAGTTTTCGTAGCAAGCACTAAAATATAAGTTAGAATATCCAAAATGTTAGTAATAATATAATAATTACGAATCTGTATTCGGTTTGTCAAGATATGCTTGTAGATGAAAGTTAGTCTATAGAAAAGTGAAGATGTAAAGTAAGAAAAGAAGATAGAATTTCAGTTTTAAGGATTATGCTTTGAGAAGTAATAAGTATTTAGAAAAGTGAAGAAGTAAAGTAAGAAAAGAATATCTAATGATAAGTTTTCGTAGCAAGCACTAAAATATAAGTTAGAATATCCAAAATGTTAGTAATAATATAATAATTACGAATCTTTATTCGGTTTTTCAAGATATGCTTGTAGATGAAAGTTAGTCTATAGAAAAGTGAAGAAGTAAAGTAAGAAAAGAATATCTAATGATAAGTTTTCGTAGCAAGCACTAAAATATAAGTTAGAATATCCAAAATGTTAGTAATAATATAATAATTACGAATCTGTATTCGGTTTGTCAAGATATGCTTGTAGATGAAAGTTAGTCTATAGAAAAGTGAAGATGTAAAGTAAGAAAAGAAGATAGAATTTCAGTTTTAAGGATTATGCTTTGAGAAGTAATAAGTATTTAGAAAAGTGAAGAAGTAAAGTAAGAAAAGAATATCTAATGATAAGTTTTCGTAGCAAGCACTAAAATATAAGTTAGAATATCCAAAATGTTAGTAATAATATAATAATTACGAATCTTTATTCGGTTTTTCAAGATATGCTTGTAGATGAAAGTTAGTCTATAGAAAAGTGAAGAAGTAAAGTAAGAAAAGAATATCTAATGATAAGTTTTCGTAGCAAGCACTAAAATATAAGTTAGAATATCCAAAATGTTAGTAATAATATAATAATTACGAATCTGTATTCGGTTTGTCAAGATATGCTTGTAGATGAAAGTTAGTCTATAGAAAAGTGAAGATGTAAAGTAAGAAAAGAAGATAGAATTTCAGTTTTAAGGATTATGCTTTGAGAAGTAATAAGTATTTAGAAAAGTGAAGAAGTAAAGTAAGAAAAGAATATCTAATGATAAGTTTTCGTAGCAAGCACTAAAATATAAGTTAGAATATCCAAAATGTTAGTAATAATATAATAATTACGAATCTTTATTCGGTTTTTCAAGATATGCTTGTAGATGAAAGTTAGTCTATAGAAAAGTGAAGAAGTAAAGTAAGAAAAGAATATCTAATGATAAGTTTTCGTAGCAAGCACTAAAATATAAGTTAGAATATCCAAAATGTTAGTAATAATATAATAATTACGAATCTGTATTCGGTTTGTCAAGATATGCTTGTAGATGAAAGTTAGTCTATAGAAAAGTGAAGATGTAAAGTAAGAAAAGAAGATAGAATTTCAGTTTTAAGGATTATGCTTTGAGAAGTAATAAGTATTTAGAAAAGTGAAGAAGTAAAGTAAGAAAAGAATATCTAATGATAAGTTTTCGTAGCAAGCACTAAAATATAAGTTAGAATATCCAAAATGTTAGTAATAATATAATAATTACGAATCTTTATTCGGTTTTTCAAGATATGCTTGTAGATGAAAGTTAGTCTATAGAAAAGTGAAGAAGTAAAGTAAGAAAAGAATATCTAATGATAAGTTTTCGTAGCAAGCACTAAAATATAAGTTAGAATATCCAAAATGTTAGTAATAATATAATAATTACGAATCTGTATTCGGTTTGTCAAGATATGCTTGTAGATGAAAGTTAGTCTATAGAAAAGTGAAGATGTAAAGTAAGAAAAGAAGATAGAATTTCAGTTTTAAGGATTATGCTTTGAGAAGTAATAAGTATTTAGAAAAGTGAAGAAGTAAAGTAAGAAAAGAATATCTAATGATAAGTTTTCGTAGCAAGCACTAAAATATAAGTTAGAATATCCAAAATGTTAGTAATAATATAATAATTACGAATCTTTATTCGGTTTTTCAAGATATGCTTGTAGATGAAAGTTAGTCTATAGAAAAGTGAAGAAGTAAAGTAAGAAAAGAATATCTAATGATAAGTTTTCGTAGCAAGCACTAAAATATAAGTTAGAATATCCAAAATGTTAGTAATAATATAATAATTACGAATCTGTATTCGGTTTGTCAAGATATGCTTGTAGATGAAAGTTAGTCTATAGAAAAGTGAAGATGTAAAGTAAGAAAAGAAGATAGAATTTCAGTTTTAAGGATTATGCTTTGAGAAGTAATAAGTATTTAGAAAAGTGAAGAAGTAAAGTAAGAAAAGAATATCTAATGATAAGTTTTCGTAGCAAGCACTAAAATATAAGTTAGAATATCCAAAATGTTAGTAATAATATAATAATTACGAATCTTTATTCGGTTTTTCAAGATATGCTTGTAGATGAAAGTTAGTCTATAGAAAAGTGAAGAAGTAAAGTAAGAAAAGAATATCTAATGATAAGTTTTCGTAGCAAGCACTAAAATATAAGTTAGAATATCCAAAATGTTAGTAATAATATAATAATTACGAATCTGTATTCGGTTTGTCAAGATATGCTTGTAGATGAAAGTTAGTCTATAGAAAAGTGAAGATGTAAAGTAAGAAAAGAAGATAGAATTTCAGTTTTAAGGATTATGCTTTGAGAAGTAATAAGTATTTAGAAAAGTGAAGAAGTAAAGTAAGAAAAGAATATCTAATGATAAGTTTTCGTAGCAAGCACTAAAATATAAGTTAGAATATCCAAAATGTTAGTAATAATATAATAATTACGAATCTTTATTCGGTTTTTCAAGATATGCTTGTAGATGAAAGTTAGTCTATAGAAAAGTGAAGAAGTAAAGTAAGAAAAGAATATCTAATGATAAGTTTTCGTAGCAAGCACTAAAATATAAGTTAGAATATCCAAAATGTTAGTAATAATATAATAATTACGAATCTGTATTCGGTTTGTCAAGATATGCTTGTAGATGAAAGTTAGTCTATAGAAAAGTGAAGATGTAAAGTAAGAAAAGAAGATAGAATTTCAGTTTTAAGGATTATGCTTTGAGAAGTAATAAGTATTTAGAAAAGTGAAGAAGTAAAGTAAGAAAAGAATATCTAATGATAAGTTTTCGTAGCAAGCACTAAAATATAAGTTAGAATATCCAAAATGTTAGTAATAATATAATAATTACGAATCTTTATTCGGTTTTTCAAGATATGCTTGTAGATGAAAGTTAGTCTATAGAAAAGTGAAGAAGTAAAGTAAGAAAAGAATATCTAATGATAAGTTTTCGTAGCAAGCACTAAAATATAAGTTAGAATATCCAAAATGTTAGTAATAATATAATAATTACGAATCTGTATTCGGTTTGTCAAGATATGCTTGTAGATGAAAGTTAGTCTATAGAAAAGTGAAGATGTAAAGTAAGAAAAGAAGATAGAATTTCAGTTTTAAGGATTATGCTTTGAGAAGTAATAAGTATTTAGAAAAGTGAAGAAGTAAAGTAAGAAAAGAATATCTAATGATAAGTTTTCGTAGCAAGCACTAAAATATAAGTTAGAATATCCAAAATGTTAGTAATAATATAATAATTACGAATCTTTATTCGGTTTTTCAAGATATGCTTGTAGATGAAAGTTAGTCTATAGAAAAGTGAAGAAGTAAAGTAAGAAAAGAATATCTAATGATAAGTTTTCGTAGCAAGCACTAAAATATAAGTTAGAATATCCAAAATGTTAGTAATAATATAATAATTACGAATCTGTATTCGGTTTGTCAAGATATGCTTGTAGATGAAAGTTAGTCTATAGAAAAGTGAAGATGTAAAGTAAGAAAAGAAGATAGAATTTCAGTTTTAAGGATTATGCTTTGAGAAGTAATAAGTATTTAGAAAAGTGAAGAAGTAAAGTAAGAAAAGAATATCTAATGATAAGTTTTCGTAGCAAGCACTAAAATATAAGTTAGAATATCCAAAATGTTAGTAATAATATAATAATTACGAATCTTTATTCGGTTTTTCAAGATATGCTTGTAGATGAAAGTTAGTCTATAGAAAAGTGAAGAAGTAAAGTAAGAAAAGAATATCTAATGATAAGTTTTCGTAGCAAGCACTAAAATATAAGTTAGAATATCCAAAATGTTAGTAATAATATAATAATTACGAATCTGTATTCGGTTTGTCAAGATATGCTTGTAGATGAAAGTTAGTCTATAGAAAAGTGAAGATGTAAAGTAAGAAAAGAAGATAGAATTTCAGTTTTAAGGATTATGCTTTGAGAAGTAATAAGTATTTAGAAAAGTGAAGAAGTAAAGTAAGAAAAGAATATCTAATGATAAGTTTTCGTAGCAAGCACTAAAATATAAGTTAGAATATCCAAAATGTTAGTAATAATATAATAATTACGAATCTTTATTCGGTTTTTCAAGATATGCTTGTAGATGAAAGTTAGTCTATAGAAAAGTGAAGAAGTAAAGTAAGAAAAGAATATCTAATGATAAGTTTTCGTAGCAAGCACTAAAATATAAGTTAGAATATCCAAAATGTTAGTAATAATATAATAATTACGAATCTGTATTCGGTTTGTCAAGATATGCTTGTAGATGAAAGTTAGTCTATAGAAAAGTGAAGATGTAAAGTAAGAAAAGAAGATAGAATTTCAGTTTTAAGGATTATGCTTTGAGAAGTAATAAGTATTTAGAAAAGTGAAGAAGTAAAGTAAGAAAAGAATATCTAATGATAAGTTTTCGTAGCAAGCACTAAAATATAAGTTAGAATATCCAAAATGTTAGTAATAATATAATAATTACGAATCTTTATTCGGTTTTTCAAGATATGCTTGTAGATGAAAGTTAGTCTATAGAAAAGTGAAGAAGTAAAGTAAGAAAAGAATATCTAATGATAAGTTTTCGTAGCAAGCACTAAAATATAAGTTAGAATATCCAAAATGTTAGTAATAATATAATAATTACGAATCTGTATTCGGTTTGTCAAGATATGCTTGTAGATGAAAGTTAGTCTATAGAAAAGTGAAGATGTAAAGTAAGAAAAGAAGATAGAATTTCAGTTTTAAGGATTATGCTTTGAGAAGTAATAAGTATTTAGAAAAGTGAAGAAGTAAAGTAAGAAAAGAATATCTAATGATAAGTTTTCGTAGCAAGCACTAAAATATAAGTTAGAATATCCAAAATGTTAGTAATAATATAATAATTACGAATCTTTATTCGGTTTTTCAAGATATGCTTGTAGATGAAAGTTAGTCTATAGAAAAGTGAAGAAGTAAAGTAAGAAAAGAATATCTAATGATAAGTTTTCGTAGCAAGCACTAAAATATAAGTTAGAATATCCAAAATGTTAGTAATAATATAATAATTACGAATCTGTATTCGGTTTGTCAAGATATGCTTGTAGATGAAAGTTAGTCTATAGAAAAGTGAAGATGTAAAGTAAGAAAAGAAGATAGAATTTCAGTTTTCGTAGCAAGCACTAAAATATAAGTTAGAATATCCAAAATGTTAGTAATAATATAATAATTACGAATCTGTATTCGGTTTGTCAAGATATGCTTGTAGATGAAAGTTAGCCTATGAAAAGTGAAGAAGTAAAGTAAGAAAAGAATATCTAATGATAAGTTTTCGTAGCAAGCACTAAAATATAAGTTAGAATATCCAAAATGTTAGTAATAATATAATAATTACGAATCTTTATTCGGTTTTTCAAGATATGCTTGTAGATGAAAGTTAGTCTATAGAAAAGTGAAGATGTAAAGTAAGAAAAGAAGATAGAATTTCAGTTTTAAGGATTATGCTTTGAGAAGTAATAAGTATTTAGAAAAGTGAAGAAGTAAAGTAAGAAAAGAATATCTAATGATAAGTTTTCGTAGCAAGCACTAAAATATAAGTTAGAATATCCAAAATGTTAGTAATAATATAATAATTACGAATCTGTATTCGGTTTGTCAAGATATGCTTGTAGATGAAAGTTAGCCTATGAAAAGTGAAGAAGTAAAGTAAGAAAAGAATATCTAATGATAAGTTTTCGTAGCAAGCACTAAAATATAAGTTAGAATATCCAAAATGTTAGTAATAATATAATAATTACGAATCTTTATTCGGTTTTTCAAGATATGCTTGTAGATGAAAGTTAGTCTATAGAAAAGTGAAGATGTAAAGTAAGAAAAGAAGATAGAATTTCAGTTTTAAGGATTATGCTTTGAGAAGTAATAAGTATTTAGAAAAGTGAAGAAGTAAAGTAAGAAAAGAATATCTAATGATAAGTTTTCGTAGCAAGCACTAAAATATAAGTTAGAATATCCAAAATGTTAGTAATAATATAATAATTACGAATCTTTATTCGGTTTTTCAAGATATGCTTGTAGATGAAAGTTAGTCTATAGAAAAGTGAAGATGTAAAGTAAGAAAAGAAGATAGAATTTCAGTTTTAAGGATTATGCTTTGAGAAGTAATAAGTATTTAGAAAAGTGAAGAAGTAAAGTAAGAAAAGAATATCTAATGATAAGTTTTCGTAGCAAGCACTAAAATATAAGTTAGAATATCCAAAATGTTAGTAATAATATAATAATTACGAATCTGTATTCGGTTTGTCAAGATATGCTTGTAGATGAAAGTTAGTCTATAGAAAAGTGAAGATGTAAAGTAAGAAAAGAAGATAGAATTTCAGTTTTAAGGATTATGCTTTGAGAAGTAATAAGTATTTAGAAAAGTGAAGAAGTAAAGTAAGAAAAGAATATCTAATGATAAGTTTTCGTAGCAAGCACTAAAATATAAGTTAGAATATCCAAAATGTTAGTAATAATATAATAATTACGAATCTTTATTCGGTTTTTCAAGATATGCTTGTAGATGAAAGTTAGTCTATAGAAAAGTGAAGAAGTAAAGTAAGAAAAGAATATCTAATGATAAGTTTTCGTAGCAAGCACTAAAATATAAGTTAGAATATCCAAAATGTTAGTAATAATATAATAATTACGAATCTGTATTCGGTTTGTCAAGATATGCTTGTAGATGAAAGTTAGTCTATAGAAAAGTGAAGATGTAAAGTAAGAAAAGAAGATAGAATTTCAGTTTTAAGGATTATGCTTTGAGAAGTAATAAGTATTTAGAAAAGTGAAGAAGTAAAGTAAGAAAAGAATATCTAATGATAAGTTTTCGTAGCAAGCACTAAAATATAAGTTAGAATATCCAAAATGTTAGTAATAATATAATAATTACGAATCTTTATTCGGTTTTTCAAGATATGCTTGTAGATGAAAGTTAGTCTATAGAAAAGTGAAGAAGTAAAGTAAGAAAAGAATATCTAATGATAAGTTTTCGTAGCAAGCACTAAAATATAAGTTAGAATATCCAAAATGTTAGTAATAATATAATAATTACGAATCTGTATTCGGTTTGTCAAGATATGCTTGTAGATGAAAGTTAGTCTATAGAAAAGTGAAGATGTAAAGTAAGAAAAGAAGATAGAATTTCAGTTTTAAGGATTATGCTTTGAGAAGTAATAAGTATTTAGAAAAGTGAAGAAGTAAAGTAAGAAAAGAATATCTAATGATAAGTTTTCGTAGCAAGCACTAAAATATAAGTTAGAATATCCAAAATGTTAGTAATAATATAATAATTACGAATCTGTATTCGGTTTGTCAAGATATGCTTGTAGATGAAAGTTAGTCTATAGAAAAGTGAAGATGTAAAGTAAGAAAAGAAGATAGAATTTCAGTTTTAAGGATTATGCTTTGAGAAGTAATAAGTATTTAGAAAAGTGAAGAAGTAAAGTAAGAAAAGAATATCTAATGATAAGTTTTCGTAGCAAGCACTAAAATATAAGTTAGAATATCCAAAATGTTAGTAATAATATAATAATTACGAATCTTTATTCGGTTTTTCAAGATATGCTTGTAGATGAAAGTTAGTCTATAGAAAAGTGAAGAAGTAAAGTAAGAAAAGAATATCTAATGATAAGTTTTCGTAGCAAGCACTAAAATATAAGTTAGAATATCCAAAATGTTAGTAATAATATAATAATTACGAATCTGTATTCGGTTTGTCAAGATATGCTTGTAGATGAAAGTTAGTCTATAGAAAAGTGAAGATGTAAAGTAAGAAAAGAAGATAGAATTTCAGTTTTAAGGATTATGCTTTGAGAAGTAATAAGTATTTAGAAAAGTGAAGAAGTAAAGTAAGAAAAGAATATCTAATGATAAGTTTTCGTAGCAAGCACTAAAATATAAGTTAGAATATCCAAAATGTTAGTAATAATATAATAATTACGAATCTTTATTCGGTTTTTCAAGATATGCTTGTAGATGAAAGTTAGTCTATAGAAAAGTGAAGAAGTAAAGTAAGAAAAGAATATCTAATGATAAGTTTTCGTAGCAAGCACTAAAATATAAGTTAGAATATCCAAAATGTTAGTAATAATATAATAATTACGAATCTGTATTCGGTTTGTCAAGATATGCTTGTAGATGAAAGTTAGTCTATAGAAAAGTGAAGATGTAAAGTAAGAAAAGAAGATAGAATTTCAGTTTTAAGGATTATGCTTTGAGAAGTAATAAGTATTTAGAAAAGTGAAGAAGTAAAGTAAGAAAAGAATATCTAATGATAAGTTTTCGTAGCAAGCACTAAAATATAAGTTAGAATATCCAAAATGTTAGTAATAATATAATAATTACGAATCTTTATTCGGTTTTTCAAGATATGCTTGTAGATGAAAGTTAGTCTATAGAAAAGTGAAGAAGTAAAGTAAGAAAAGAATATCTAATGATAAGTTTTCGTAGCAAGCACTAAAATATAAGTTAGAATATCCAAAATGTTAGTAATAATATAATAATTACGAATCTGTATTCGGTTTGTCAAGATATGCTTGTAGATGAAAGTTAGTCTATAGAAAAGTGAAGATGTAAAGTAAGAAAAGAAGATAGAATTTCAGTTTTAAGGATTATGCTTTGAGAAGTAATAAGTATTTAGAAAAGTGAAGAAGTAAAGTAAGAAAAGAATATCTAATGATAAGTTTTCGTAGCAAGCACTAAAATATAAGTTAGAATATCCAAAATGTTAGTAATAATATAATAATTACGAATCTGTATTCGGTTTGTCAAGATATGCTTGTAGATGAAAGTTAGTCTATAGAAAAGTGAAGATGTAAAGTAAGAAAAGAAGATAGAATTTCAGTTTTAAGGATTATGCTTTGAGAAGTAATAAGTATTTAGAAAAGTGAAGAAGTAAAGTAAGAAAAGAATATCTAATGATAAGTTTTCGTAGCAAGCACTAAAATATAAGTTAGAATATCCAAAATGTTAGTAATAATATAATAATTACGAATCTTTATTCGGTTTTTCAAGATATGCTTGTAGATGAAAGTTAGTCTATAGAAAAGTGAAGAAGTAAAGTAAGAAAAGAATATCTAATGATAAGTTTTCGTAGCAAGCACTAAAATATAAGTTAGAATATCCAAAATGTTAGTAATAATATAATAATTACGAATCTGTATTCGGTTTGTCAAGATATGCTTGTAGATGAAAGTTAGTCTATAGAAAAGTGAAGATGTAAAGTAAGAAAAGAAGATAGAATTTCAGTTTTAAGGATTATGCTTTGAGAAGTAATAAGTATTTAGAAAAGTGAAGAAGTAAAGTAAGAAAAGAATATCTAATGATAAGTTTTCGTAGCAAGCACTAAAATATAAGTTAGAATATCCAAAATGTTAGTAATAATATAATAATTACGAATCTTTATTCGGTTTTTCAAGATATGCTTGTAGATGAAAGTTAGTCTATAGAAAAGTGAAGAAGTAAAGTAAGAAAAGAATATCTAATGATAAGTTTTCGTAGCAAGCACTAAAATATAAGTTAGAATATCCAAAATGTTAGTAATAATATAATAATTACGAATCTGTATTCGGTTTGTCAAGATATGCTTGTAGATGAAAGTTAGTCTATAGAAAAGTGAAGATGTAAAGTAAGAAAAGAAGATAGAATTTCAGTTTTAAGGATTATGCTTTGAGAAGTAATAAGTATTTAGAAAAGTGAAGAAGTAAAGTAAGAAAAGAATATCTAATGATAAGTTTTCGTAGCAAGCACTAAAATATAAGTTAGAATATCCAAAATGTTAGTAATAATATAATAATTACGAATCTTTATTCGGTTTTTCAAGATATGCTTGTAGATGAAAGTTAGTCTATAGAAAAGTGAAGAAGTAAAGTAAGAAAAGAATATCTAATGATAAGTTTTCGTAGCAAGCACTAAAATATAAGTTAGAATATCCAAAATGTTAGTAATAATATAATAATTACGAATCTGTATTCGGTTTGTCAAGATATGCTTGTAGATGAAAGTTAGTCTATAGAAAAGTGAAGATGTAAAGTAAGAAAAGAAGATAGAATTTCAGTTTTAAGGATTATGCTTTGAGAAGTAATAAGTATTTAGAAAAGTGAAGAAGTAAAGTAAGAAAAGAATATCTAATGATAAGTTTTCGTAGCAAGCACTAAAATATAAGTTAGAATATCCAAAATGTTAGTAATAATATAATAATTACGAATCTTTATTCGGTTTTTCAAGATATGCTTGTAGATGAAAGTTAGTCTATAGAAAAGTGAAGAAGTAAAGTAAGAAAAGAATATCTAATGATAAGTTTTCGTAGCAAGCACTAAAATATAAGTTAGAATATCCAAAATGTTAGTAATAATATAATAATTACGAATCTGTATTCGGTTTGTCAAGATATGCTTGTAGATGAAAGTTAGTCTATAGAAAAGTGAAGATGTAAAGTAAGAAAAGAAGATAGAATTTCAGTTTTAAGGATTATGCTTTGAGAAGTAATAAGTATTTAGAAAAGTGAAGAAGTAAAGTAAGAAAAGAATATCTAATGATAAGTTTTCGTAGCAAGCACTAAAATATAAGTTAGAATATCCAAAATGTTAGTAATAATATAATAATTACGAATCTGTATTCGGTTTGTCAAGATATGCTTGTAGATGAAAGTTAGCCTATGAAAAGTGAAGAAGTAAAGTAAGAAAAGAATATCTAATGATAAGTTTTCGTAGCAAGCACTAAAATATAAGTTAGAATATCCAAAATGTTAGTAATAATATAATAATTACGAATCTTTATTCGGTTTTTCAAGATATGCTTGTAGATGAAAGTTAGTCTATAGAAAAGTGAAGAAGTAAAGTAAGAAAAGAATATCTAATGATAAGTTTTCGTAGCAAGCACTAAAATATAAGTTAGAATATCCAAAATGTTAGTAATAATATAATAATTACGAATCTGTATTCGGTTTGTCAAGATATGCTTGTAGATGAAAGTTAGCCTATGAAAAGTGAAGAAGTAAAGTAAGAAAAGAATATCTAATGATAAGTTTTCGTAGCAAGCACTAAAATATAAGTTAGAATATCCAAAATGTTAGTAATAATATAATAATTACGAATCTTTATTCGGTTTTTCAAGATATGCTTGTAGATGAAAGTTAGTCTATAGAAAAGTGAAGATGTAAAGTAAGAAAAGAAGATAGAATTTCAGTTTTAAGGATTATGCTTTGAGAAGTAATAAGTATTTAGAAAAGTGAAGAAGTAAAGTAAGAAAAGAATATCTAATGATAAGTTTTCGTAGCAAGCACTAAAATATAAGTTAGAATATCCAAAATGTTAGTAATAATATAATAATTACGAATCTGTATTCGGTTTGTCAAGATATGCTTGTAGATGAAAGTTAGCCTATGAAAAGTGAAGAAGTAAAGTAAGAAAAGAATATCTAATGATAAGTTTTCGTAGCAAGCACTAAAATATAAGTTAGAATATCCAAAATGTTAGTAATAATATAATAATTACGAATCTTTATTCGGTTTTTCAAGATATGCTTGTAGATGAAAGTTAGTCTATAGAAAAGTGAAGATGTAAAGTAAGAAAAGAAGATAGAATTTCAGTTTTAAGGATTATGCTTTGAGAAGTAATAAGTATTTAGAAAAGTGAAGAAGTAAAGTAAGAAAAGAATATCTAATGATAAGTTTTCGTAGCAAGCACTAAAATATAAGTTAGAATATCCAAAATGTTAGTAATAATATAATAATTACGAATCTTTATTCGGTTTTTCAAGATATGCTTGTAGATGAAAGTTAGTCTATAGAAAAGTGAAGATGTAAAGTAAGAAAAGAAGATAGAATTTCAGTTTTAAGGATTATGCTTTGAGAAGTAATAAGTATTTAGAAAAGTGAAGAAGTAAAGTAAGAAAAGAATATCTAATGATAAGTTTTCGTAGCAAGCACTAAAATATAAGTTAGAATATCCAAAATGTTAGTAATAATATAATAATTACGAATCTGTATTCGGTTTGTCAAGATATGCTTGTAGATGAAAGTTAGTCTATAGAAAAGTGAAGAAGTAAAGTAAGAAAAGAATATCTAATGATAAGTTTTCGTAGCAAGCACTAAAATATAAGTTAGAATATCCAAAATGTTAGTAATAATATAATAATTACGAATCTGTATTCGGTTTGTCAAGATATGCTTGTAGATGAAAGTTAGCCTATGAAAAGTGAAGAAGTAAAGTAAGAAAAGAATATCTAATGATAAGTTTTCGTAGCAAGCACTAAAATATAAGTTAGAATATCCAAAATGTTAGTAATAATATAATAATTACGAATCTTTATTCGGTTTTTCAAGATATGCTTGTAGATGAAAGTTAGTCTATAGAAAAGTGAAGATGTAAAGTAAGAAAAGAAGATAGAATTTCAGTTTAAGGATTATGCTTTGAGAAGTAATAAGTATTTAGAAAAGTGAAGAAGTAAAGTAAGAAAAGAATATCTAATGATAAGTTTTCGTAGCAAGCACTAAAATATAAGTTAGAATATCCAAAATGTTAGTAATAATATAATAATTACGAATCTGTATTCGGTTTGTCAAGATATGCTTGTAGATGAAAGTTAGTCTATAGAAAAGTGAAGATGTAAAGTAAGAAAAGAAGATAGAATTTCAGTTTTAAGGATTATGCTTTGAGAAGTAATAAGTATTTAGAAAAGTGAAGAAGTAAAGTAAGAAAAGAATATCTAATGATAAGTTTTCGTAGCAAGCACTAAAATATAAGTTAGAATATCCAAAATGTTAGTAATAATATAATAATTACGAATCTGTATTCGGTTTGTCAAGATATGCTTGTAGATGAAAGTTAGCCTATGAAAAGTGAAGAAGTAAAGTAAGAAAAGAATATCTAATGATAAGTTTTCGTAGCAAGCACTAAAATATAAGTTAGAATATCCAAAATGTTAGTAATAATATAATAATTACGAATCTGTATTCGGTTTGTCAAGATATGCTTGTAGATGAAAGTTAGTCTATAGAAAAGTGAAGATGTAAAGTAAGAAAAGAAGATAGAATTTCAGTTTTAAGGATTATGCTTTGAGAAGTAATAAGTATTTAGAAAAGTGAAGAAGTAAAGTAAGAAAAGAATATCTAATGATAAGTTTTCGTAGCAAGCACTAAAATATAAGTTAGAATATCCAAAATGTTAGTAATAATATAATAATTACGAATCTGTATTCGGTTTGTCAAGATATGCTTGTAGATGAAAGTTAGCCTATGAAAAGTGAAGAAGTAAAGTAAGAAAAGAATATCTAATGATAAGTTTTCGTAGCAAGCACTAAAATATAAGTTAGAATATCCAAAATGTTAGTAATAATATAATAATTACGAATCTGTATTCGGTTTGTCAAGATATGCTTGTAGATGAAAGTTAGTCTATAGAAAAGTGAAGATGTAAAGTAAGAAAAGAAGATAGAATTTCAGTTTTAAGGATTATGCTTTGAGAAGTAATAAGTATTTAGAAAAGTGAAGAAGTAAAGTAAGAAAAGAATATCTAATGATAAGTTTTCGTAGCAAGCACTAAAATATAAGTTAGAATATCCAAAATGTTAGTAATAATATAATAATTACGAATCTTTATTCGGTTTTTCAAGATATGCTTGTAGATGAAAGTTAGTCTATAGTAAAGTGAAGAAGTAAAGTAAGAAAAGAATATCTAATGATAAGTTTTCGTAGCAAGCACTAAAATATAAGTTAGAATATCCAAAATGTTAGTAATAATATAATAATTACGAATCTGTATTCGGTTTGTCAAGATATGCTTGTAGATGAAAGTTAGTCTATAGAAAAGTGAAGATGTAAAGTAAGAAAAGAAGATAGAATTTCAGTTTTAAGGATTATGCTTTGAGAAGTAATAAGTATTTAGAAAAGTGAAGAAGTAAAGTAAGAAAAGAATATCTAATGATAAGTTTTCGTAGCAAGCACTAAAATATAAGTTAGAATATCCAAAATGTTAGTAATAATATAATAATTACGAATCTTTATTCGGTTTTTCAAGATATGCTTGTAGATGAAAGTTAGTCTATAGAAAAGTGAAGAAGTAAAGTAAGAAAAGAATATCTAATGATAAGTTTTCGTAGCAAGCACTAAAATATAAGTTAGAATATCCAAAATGTTAGTAATAATATAATAATTACGAATCTGTATTCGGTTTGTCAAGATATGCTTGTAGATGAAAGTTAGTCTATAGAAAAGTGAAGATGTAAAGTAAGAAAAGAAGATAGAATTTCAGTTTTAAGGATTATGCTTTGAGAAGTAATAAGTATTTAGAAAAGTGAAGAAGTAAAGTAAGAAAAGAATATCTAATGATAAGTTTTCGTAGCAAGCACTAAAATATAAGTTAGAATATCCAAAATGTTAGTAATAATATAATAATTACGAATCTGTATTCGGTTTGTCAAGATATGCTTGTAGATGAAAGTTAGTCTATAGAAAAGTGAAGAAGTAAAGTAAGAAAAGAATATCTAATGATAAGTTTTCGTAGCAAGCACTAAAATATAAGTTAGAATATCCAAAATGTTAGTAATAATATAATAATTACGATCTGTATTCGGTTTGTCAAGATATGCTTGTAGATGAAAGTTAGCCTATATCTTGACAAACCGAATACAGATTCGTAATTATTATATTATTACTAACATTTTGGATATTCTAACTTATATTTTAGTGCTTGCTACGAAAACTTATCATTAGATATTCTTTTCTTACTTTACTTCTTCACTTTTCTATAGACTAACTTTCATCTACAAGCATATCTTGACAAACCGAATACAGATTCGTAATTATTATATTATTACTAACATTTTGGATATTCTAACTTATATTTTAGTGCTTGCTACGAAAACTTATCATTAGATATTCTTTTCTTACTTTACTTCTTCACTTTTCTATAGACTAACTTTCATCTACAAGCATATCTTGACAAACCGAATACAGATTCGTAATTATTATATTATTACTAACATTTTGGATATTCTAACTTATATTTTAGTGCTTGCTACGAAAACTTATCATTAGATATTCTTTTCTTACTTTACTTCTTCACTTTTCTAAATACTTATTACTTCTCAAAGCATAATCCTTAAAACTGAAATTCTATCTTCTTTTCTTACTTTACATCTTCACTTTTCTATAGACTAACTTTCATCTACAAGCATATCTTGACAAACCGAATACAGATTCGTAATTATTATATTATTACTAACATTTTGGATATTCTAACTTATATTTTAGTGCTTGCTACGAAAACTTATCATTAGATATTCTTTTCTTACTTTACTTCTTCACTTTTCTATAGACTAACTTTCATCTACAAGCATATCTTGAAAAACCGAATAAAGATTCGTAATTATTATATTATTACTAACATTTTGGATATTCTAACTTATATTTTAGTGCTTGCTACGAAAACTTATCATTAGATATTCTTTTCTTACTTTACTTCTTCACTTTTCTAAATACTTATTACTTCTCAAAGCATAATCCTTAAAACTGAAATTCTATCTTCTTTTCTTACTTTACATCTTCACTTTTCTATAGACTAACTTTCATCTACAAGCATATCTTGACAAACCGAATACAGATTCGTAATTATTATATTATTACTAACATTTTGGATATTCTAACTTATATTTTAGTGCTTGCTACGAAAACTTATCATTAGATATTCTTTTCTTACTTTACTTCTTCACTTTACTATAGACTAACTTTCATCTACAAGCATATCTTGAAAAACCGAATAAAGATTCGTAATTATTATATTATTACTAACATTTTGGATATTCTAACTTATATTTTAGTGCTTGCTACGAAAACTTATCATTAGATATTCTTTTCTTACTTTACTTCTTCACTTTTCTAAATACTTATTACTTCTCAAAGCATAATCCTTAAAACTGAAATTCTATCTTCTTTTCTTACTTTACATCTTCACTTTTCTATAGACTAACTTTCATCTACAAGCATATCTTGACAAACCGAATACAGATTCGTAATTATTATATTATTACTAACATTTTGGATATTCTAACTTATATTTTAGTGCTTGCTACGAAAACTTATCATTAGATATTCTTTTCTTACTTTACTTCTTCACTTTTCATAGGCTAACTTTCATCTACAAGCATATCTTGACAAACCGAATACAGATTCGTAATTATTATATTATTACTAACATTTTGGATATTCTAACTTATATTTTAGTGCTTGCTACGAAAACTTATCATTAGATATTCTTTTCTTACTTTACTTCTTCACTTTTCTAAATACTTATTACTTCTCAAAGCATAATCCTTAAAACTGAAATTCTATCTTCTTTTCTTACTTTACATCTTCACTTTTCTATAGACTAACTTTCATCTACAAGCATATCTTGACAAACCGAATACAGATTCGTAATTATTATATTATTACTAACATTTTGGATATTCTAACTTATATTTTAGTGCTTGCTACGAAAACTTATCATTAGATATTCTTTTCTTACTTTACTTCTTCACTTTTCATAGGCTAACTTTCATCTACAAGCATATCTTGACAAACCGAATACAGATTCGTAATTATTATATTATTACTAACATTTTGGATATTCTAACTTATATTTTAGTGCTTGCTACGAAAACTTATCATTAGATATTCTTTTCTTACTTTACTTCTTCACTTTTCTAAATACTTATTACTTCTCAAAGCATAATCCTTAAAACTGAAATTCTATCTTCTTTTCTTACTTACATCTCACTTTTCTATAGACTAACTTTCATCTACAAGCATATCTTGACAAACCGAATACAGATTCGTAATTATTATATTATTACTAACATTTTGGATATTCTAACTTATATTTTAGTGCTTGCTACGAAAACTTATCATTAGATATTCTTTTCTTACTTTACTTCTTCACTTTTCTAAATACTTATTACTTCTCAAAGCATAATCCTTAAAACTGAAATTCTATCTTCTTTTCTTACTTTACATCTTCACTTTTCTATAGACTAACTTTCATCTACAAGCATATCTTGAAAAACCGAATAAAGATTCGTAATTATTATATTATTACTAACATTTTGGATATTCTAACTTATATTTTAGTGCTTGCTACGAAAACTTATCATTAGATATTCTTTTCTTACTTTACTTCTTCACTTTTCATAGGCTAACTTTCATCTACAAGCATATCTTGACAAACCGAATACAGATTCGTAATTATTATATTATTACTAACATTTTGGATATTCTAACTTATATTTTAGTGCTTGCTACGAAAACTTATCATTAGATATTCTTTTCTTACTTTACTTCTTCACTTTTCTATAGACTAACTTTCATCTACAAGCATATCTTGACAAACCGAATACAGATTCGTAATTATTATATTATTACTAACATTTTGGATATTCTAACTTATATTTTAGTGCTTGCTACGAAAACTTATCATTAGATATTCTTTTCTTACTTTACTTCTTCACTTTTCTAAATACTTATTACTTCTCAAAGCATAATCCTTAAAACTGAAATTCTATCTTCTTTTCTTACTTTACATCTTCACTTTTCTATAGACTAACTTTCATCTACAAGCATATCTTGAAAAACCGAATAAAGATTCGTAATTATTATATTATTACTAACATTTTGGATATTCTAACTTATATTTTAGTGCTTGCTACGAAAACTTATCATTAGATATTCTTTTCTTACTTTACTTCTTCACTTTTCTAAATACTTATTACTTCTCAAAGCATAATCCTTAAAACTGAAATTCTATCTTCTTTTCTTACTTTACATCTTCACTTTTCTATAGACTAACTTTCATCTACAAGCATATCTTGAAAAACCGAATAAAGATTCGTAATTATTATATTATTACTAACATTTTGGATATTCTAACTTATATTTTAGTGCTTGCTACGAAAACTTATCATTAGATATTCTTTTCTTACTTTACTTCTTCACTTTTCATAGGCTAACTTTCATCTACAAGCATATCTTGACAAACCGAATACAGATTCGTAATTATTATATTATTACTAACATTTTGGATATTCTAACTTATATTTTAGTGCTTGCTACGAAAACTTATCATTAGATATTCTTTTCTTACTTTACTTCTTCACTTTTCTAAATACTTATTACTTCTCAAAGCATAATCCTTAAAACTGAAATTCTATCTTCTTTTCTTACTTTACATCTTCACTTTTCTATAGACTAACTTTCATCTACAAGCATATCTTGAAAAACCGAATAAAGATTCGTAATTATTATATTATTACTAACATTTTGGATATTCTAACTTATATTTTAGTGCTTGCTACGAAAACTTATCATTAGATATTCTTTTCTTACTTTACTTCTTCACTTTTCATAGGCTAACTTTCATCTACAAGCATATCTTGACAAACCGAATACAGATTCGTAATTATTATATTATTACTAACATTTTGGATATTCTAACTTATATTTTAGTGCTTGCTACGAAAACTTATCATTAGATATTCTTTTCTTACTTTACTTCTTCACTTTTCTATAGACTAACTTTCATCTACAAGCATATCTTGAAAAACCGAATAAAGATTCGTAATTATTATATTATTACTAACATTTTGGATATTCTAACTTATATTTTAGTGCTTGCTACGAAAACTTATCATTAGATATTCTTTTCTTACTTTACTTCTTCACTTTTCATAGGCTAACTTTCATCTACAAGCATATCTTGACAAACCGAATACAGATTCGTAATTATTATATTATTACTAACATTTTGGATATTCTAACTTATATTTTAGTGCTTGCTACGAAAACTTATCATTAGATATTCTTTTCTTACTTTACTTCTTCACTTTTCTAAATACTTATTACTTCTCAAAGCATAATCCTTAAAACTGAAATTCTATCTTCTTTTCTTACTTTACATCTTCACTTTTCTATAGACTAACTTTCATCTACAAGCATATCTTGACAAACCGAATACAGATTCGTAATTATTATATTATTACTAACATTTTGGATATTCTAACTTATATTTTAGTGCTTGCTACGAAAACTTATCATTAGATATTCTTTTCTTACTTTACTTCTTCACTTTTCTATAGACTAACTTTCATCTACAAGCATATCTTGAAAAACCGAATAAAGATTCGTAATTATTATATTATTACTAACATTTTGGATATTCTAACTTATATTTTAGTGCTTGCTACGAAAACTTATCATTAGATATTCTTTTCTTACTTTACTTCTTCACTTTTCTAAATACTTATTACTTCTCAAAGCATAATCCTTAAAACTGAAATTCTATCTTCTTTTCTTACTTTACATCTTCACTTTTCTATAGACTAACTTTCATCTACAAGCATATCTTGACAAACCGAATACAGATTCGTAATTATTATATTATTACTAACATTTTGGATATTCTAACTTATATTTTAGTGCTTGCTACGAAAACTTATCATTAGATATTCTTTTCTTACTTTACTTCTTCACTTTTCTATAGACTAACTTTCATCTACAAGCATATCTTGAAAAACCGAATAAAGATTCGTAATTATTATATTATTACTAACATTTTGGATATTCTAACTTATATTTTAGTGCTTGCTACGAAAACTTATCATTAGATATTCTTTTCTTACTTTACTTCTTCACTTTTCTAATACTTATTACTTCTCAAAGCATAATCCTTAAAACTGAAATTCTATCTTCTTTTCTTACTTTACATCTTCACTTTTCTATAGACTAACTTTCATCTACAAGCATATCTTGACAAACCGAATACAGATTCGTAATTATTATATTATTACTAACATTTTGGATATTCTAACTTATATTTTAGTGCTTGCTACGAAAACTTATCATTAGATATTCTTTTCTTACTTTACTTCTTCACTTTTCTATAGACTAACTTTCATCTACAAGCATATCTTGAAAAACCGAATAAAGATTCGTAATTATTATATTATTACTAACATTTTGGATATTCTAACTTATATTTTAGTGCTTGCTACGAAAACTTATCATTAGATATTCTTTTCTTACTTTACTTCTTCACTTTTCTAAATACTTATTACTTCTCAAAGCATAATCCTTAAAACTGAAATTCTATCTTCTTTTCTTACTTTACATCTTCACTTTTCTATAGACTAACTTTCATCTACAAGCATATCTTGACAAACCGAATACAGATTCGTAATTATTATATTATTACTAACATTTTGGATATTCTAACTTATATTTTAGTGCTTGCTACGAAAACTTATCATTAGATATTCTTTTCTTACTTTACTTCTTCACTTTTCTATAGACTAACTTTCATCTACAAGCATATCTTGAAAAACCGAATAAAGATTCGTAATTATTATATTATTACTAACATTTTGGATATTCTAACTTATATTTTAGTGCTTGCTACGAAAACTTATCATTAGATATTCTTTTCTTACTTTACTTCTTCACTTTTCTAAATACTTATTACTTCTCAAAGCATAATCCTTAAAACTGAAATTCTATCTTCTTTTCTTACTTTACATCTTCACTTTTCTATAGACTAACTTTCATCTACAAGCATATCTTGACAAACCGAATACAGATTCGTAATTATTATATTATTACTAACATTTTGGATATTCTAACTTATATTTTAGTGCTTGCTACGAAAACTTATCATTAGATATTCTTTTCTTACTTTACTTCTTCACTTTTCTAAATACTTATTACTTCTCAAAGCATAATCCTTAAAACTGAAATTCTATCTTCTTTTCTTACTTTACATCTTCACTTTTCTATAGACTAACTTTCATCTACAAGCATATCTTGACAAACCGAATACAGATTCGTAATTATTATATTATTACTAACATTTTGGATATTCTAACTTATATTTTAGTGCTTGCTACGAAAACTTATCATTAGATATTCTTTTCTTACTTTACTTCTTCACTTTTCTATAGACTAACTTTCATCTACAAGCATATCTTGAAAAACCGAATAAAGATTCGTAATTATTATATTATTACTAACATTTTGGATATTCTAACTTATATTTTAGTGCTTGCTACGAAAACTTATCATTAGATATTCTTTTCTTACTTTACTTCTTCACTTTTCTAAATACTTATTACTTCTCAAAGCATAATCCTTAAAACTGAAATTCTATCTTCTTTTCTTACTTTACATCTTCACTTTTCTATAGACTAACTTTCATCTACAAGCATATCTTGACAAACCGAATACAGATTCGTAATTATTATATTATTACTAACATTTTGGATATTCTAACTTATATTTTAGTGCTTGCTACGAAAACTTATCATTAGATATTCTTTTCTTACTTTACTTCTTCACTTTTCTATAGACTAACTTTCATCTACAAGCATATCTTGAAAAACCGAATAAAGATTCGTAATTATTATATTATTACTAACATTTTGGATATTCTAACTTATATTTTAGTGCTTGCTACGAAAACTTATCATTAGATATTCTTTTCTTACTTTACTTCTTCACTTTTCTAAATACTTATTACTTCTCAAAGCATAATCCTTAAAACTGAAATTCTATCTTCTTTTCTTACTTTACATCTTCACTTTTCTATAGACTAACTTTCATCTACAAGCATATCTTGACAAACCGAATACAGATTCGTAATTATTATATTATTACTAACATTTTGGATATTCTAACTTATATTTTAGTGCTTGCTACGAAAACTTATCATTAGATATTCTTTTCTTACTTTACTTCTTCACTTTTCTATAGACTAACTTTCATCTACAAGCATATCTTGAAAAACCGAATAAAGATTCGTAATTATTATATTATTACTAACATTTTGGATATTCTAACTTATATTTTAGTGCTTGCTACGAAAACTTATCATTAGATATTCTTTTCTTACTTTACTTCTTCACTTTTCTAAATACTTATTACTTCTCAAAGCATAATCCTTAAAACTGAAATTCTATCTTCTTTTCTTACTTTACATCTTCACTTTTCTATAGACTAACTTTCATCTACAAGCATATCTTGACAAACCGAATACAGATTCGTAATTATTATATTATTACTAACATTTTGGATATTCTAACTTATATTTTAGTGCTTGCTACGAAAACTTATCATTAGATATTCTTTTCTTACTTTACTTCTTCACTTTTCTAAATACTTATTACTTCTCAAAGCATAATCCTTAAAACTGAAATTCTATCTTCTTTTCTTACTTTACATCTTCACTTTTCTATAGACTAACTTTCATCTACAAGCATATCTTGACAAACCGAATACAGATTCGTAATTATTATATTATTACTAACATTTTGGATATTCTAACTTATATTTTAGTGCTTGCTACGAAAACTTATCATTAGATATTCTTTTCTTACTTTACTTCTTCACTTTTCTATAGACTAACTTTCATCTACAAGCATATCTTGAAAAACCGAATAAAGATTCGTAATTATTATATTATTACTAACATTTTGGATATTCTAACTTATATTTTAGTGCTTGCTACGAAAACTTATCATTAGATATTCTTTTCTTACTTTACTTCTTCACTTTTCTAAATACTTATTACTTCTCAAAGCATAATCCTTAAAACTGAAATTCTATCTTCTTTTCTTACTTTACATCTTCACTTTTCTATAGACTAACTTTCATCTACAAGCATATCTTGACAAACCGAATACAGATTCGTAATTATTATATTATTACTAACATTTTGGATATTCTAACTTATATTTTAGTGCTTGCTACGAAAACTTATCATTAGATATTCTTTTCTTACTTTACTTCTTCACTTTTCTATAGACTAACTTTCATCTACAAGCATATCTTGAAAAACCGAATAAAGATTCGTAATTATTATATTATTACTAACATTTTGGATATTCTAACTTATATTTTAGTGCTTGCTACGAAAACTTATCATTAGATATTCTTTTCTTACTTTACTTCTTCACTTTTCTAAATACTTATTACTTCTCAAAGCATAATCCTTAAAACTGAAATTCTATCTTCTTTTCTTACTTTACATCTTCACTTTTCTATAGACTAACTTTCATCTACAAGCATATCTTGACAAACCGAATACAGATTCGTAATTATTATATTATTACTAACATTTTGGATATTCTAACTTATATTTTAGTGCTTGCTACGAAAACTTATCATTAGATATTCTTTTCTTACTTTACTTCTTCACTTTTCTAAATACTTATTACTTCTCAAAGCATAATCCTTAAAACTGAAATTCTATCTTCTTTCTTACTTTACATCTTCACTTTTCTATAGACTAACTTTCATCTACAAGCATATCTTGAAAAACCGAATAAAGATTCGTAATTATTATATTATTACTAACATTTTGGATATTCTAACTTATATTTTAGTGCTTGCTACGAAAACTTATCATTAGATATTCTTTTCTTACTTTACTTCTTCACTTTTCTAAATACTTATTACTTCTCAAAGCATAATCCTTAAAACTGAAATTCTATCTTCTTTTCTTACTTTACATCTTCACTTTTCTATAGACTAACTTTCATCTACAAGCATATCTTGAAAAACCGAATAAAGATTCGTAATTATTATATTATTACTAACATTTTGGATATTCTAACTTATATTTTAGTGCTTGCTACGAAAACTTATCATTAGATATTCTTTTCTTACTTTACTTCTTCACTTTTCATAGGCTAACTTTCATCTACAAGCATATCTTGACAAACCGAATACAGATTCGTAATTATTATATTATTACTAACATTTTGGATATTCTAACTTATATTTTAGTGCTTGCTACGAAAACTTATCATTAGATATTCTTTTCTTACTTTACTTCTTCACTTTTCTAAATACTTATTACTTCTCAAAGCATAATCCTTAAAACTGAAATTCTATCTTCTTTTCTTACTTTACATCTTCACTTTTCTATAGACTAACTTTCATCTACAAGCATATCTTGAAAAACCGAATAAAGATTCGTAATTATTATATTATTACTAACATTTTGGATATTCTAACTTATATTTTAGTGCTTGCTACGAAAACTTATCATTAGATATTCTTTTCTTACTTTACTTCTTCACTTTTCATAGGCTAACTTTCATCTACAAGCATATCTTGACAAACCGAATACAGATTCGTAATTATTATATTATTACTAACATTTTGGATATTCTAACTTATATTTTAGTGCTTGCTACGAAAACTTATCATTAGATATTCTTTTCTTACTTTACTTCTTCACTTTTCTATAGACTAACTTTCATCTACAAGCATATCTTGAAAAACCGAATAAAGATTCGTAATTATTATATTATTACTAACATTTTGGATATTCTAACTTATATTTTAGTGCTTGCTACGAAAACTTATCATTAGATATTCTTTTCTTACTTTACTTCTTCACTTTTCATAGGCTAACTTTCATCTACAAGCATATCTTGACAAACCGAATACAGATTCGTAATTATTATATTATTACTAACATTTTGGATATTCTAACTTATATTTTAGTGCTTGCTACGAAAACTTATCATTAGATATTCTTTTCTTACTTTACTTCTTCACTTTTCTAAATACTTATTACTTCTCAAAGCATAATCCTTAAAACTGAAATTCTATCTTCTTTTCTTACTTTACATCTTCACTTTTCTATAGACTAACTTTCATCTACAAGCATATCTTGACAAACCGAATACAGATTCGTAATTATTATATTATTACTAACATTTTGGATATTCTAACTTATATTTTAGTGCTTGCTACGAAAACTTATCATTAGATATTCTTTTCTTACTTTACTTCTTCACTTTTCTATAGACTAACTTTCATCTACAAGCATATCTTGAAAAACCGAATAAAGATTCGTAATTATTATATTATTACTAACATTTTGGATATTCTAACTTATATTTTAGTGCTTGCTACGAAAACTTATC
>CAMPDV010003754.1:0-42856 GCA_946699065.1 Loxodes magnus
AACTATTTTTAATTCACTTAAATGAAATTTAAATCAAACTATTTTTAATTCACTTAAATGAAATTTAAATCAAACTATTTTTAATTCACTTAAATCTAAATTTAAATCTAACTATTTTTAATTCACTTAAATCTAAATTTAAATCTAACTATTTTTAATTCACTTAAATGAAATTTAAATCAAACTATTTTTAATTCACTTAAATGAAATTTAAATCTAACTATTTTTAATTTACTTAAAGGAAATTTAAATCTAACTATTTTTAATTCACTTAAATCTAAATTTAAATCTAACTATTTTTAATTCACTTAAATCTAAATTTAAATCTAACTATTTTTAATTCACTTAAATCTAAATTTAAATCTAACTATTTTTAATTCACTTAAATCTAAATTTAAATCTAACTATTTTTAATTCACTTAAATGAAATTTAAATCTAAATATTTTTAATTCACTTAAATGAAATTTAAATCTAACTATTTTTAATTCACTTAAATCTAAATTTAAATCAAACTATTTTTAATTCACTTAAATCTAAATTTAAATCTAACTATTTTTAATTCACTTAAATCTAAATTTAAATCTAACTATTTTTAATTCACTTAAATCTAAATTTAAATCTAACTATTTTTAATTCACTTAAATCTAAATTTAAATCTAACTATTTTTAATTCACTTAAATGAAATTTAAATCTAAATATTTTTAATTCACTTAAATGAAATTTAAATCTAACTATTTTTAATTCACTTAAATCTAAATTTAAATCTAACTATTTTTAATTCACTTAAATGAAATTTAAATCTAACTATTTTTAATTCACTTAAATGAAATTTAAATCTAACTATTTTTAATTCACTTAAATCTAAATTTAAATCTAACTATTTTTAATTCACTTAAATGAAATTTAAATCTAACTATTTTTAATTCACTTAAATCTAAATTTAAATCTAACTATTTTTAATTCACTTAAATGAAATTTAAATCTAACTATTTTTAATTCACTTAAATGAAATTTAAATCAAACTATTTTTAATTCACTTAAATCTAAATTTAAATCTAACTATTTTTAATTCACTTAAATCTAAATTTAAATCTAACTATTTTCGATTCACTTAAATGAAATTTAAATCTAACTATTTTTAATTCACTTAAATCTAAATTTAAATCTAACTATTTTAATTCACTTAAATCTAAATTTAAATCTAACTATTTTCGATTCACTTAAATGAAATTTAAATCTAAATATTTTTAATTCACTTAAATGAAATTTAAATCTAAATATTTTTAATTCACTTAAATCTAAATTTAAATCTAACTATTTTTAATTTACTTAAATGAAATTTAAATCTAACTATTTTTAATTTACTTAAATCTAAATTTAAATCTAACTATTTTTAATTCACTTAAATCTAAATTTAAATCTAACTATTTTTAATTCACTTAAATCTAAATTTAAATCTAACTATTTTTAATTCACTTAAATCTAAATTTAAATCTAACTATTTTTAATTCACTTAAATCTAAATTTAAATCTAACTATTTTTAATTCACTTAAATCTAAATTTAAATCTAACTATTTTCGATTCACTTAAATGAAATTTAAATCTAACTATTTTTAATTCACTTAAATGAAATTTAAATCTAACTATTTTTAATTTACTTAAATCTAAATTTAAATCTAACTATTTTTAATTCACTTAAATCTAAATTTAAATCTAACTATTTTTAATTCACTTAAATCTAAATTTAAATCTAACTATTTTCGATTCACTTAAATGAAATTTAAATCTAAATATTTTTAATTCACTTAAATGAAATTTAAATCTAAATATTTTTAATTCACTTAAATCTAAATTTAAATCTAACTATTTTTAATTTACTTAAATGAAATTTAAATCTAACTATTTTTAATTTACTTAAATCTAAATTTAAATCTAACTATTTTCGATTCACTTAAATGAAATTTAAATCTAACTATTTTTAATTCACTTAAATCTAAATTTAAATCTAACTATTTTTAATTCACTTAAATCTAAATTTAAATCTAACTATTTTTAATTCACTTAAATCTAAATTTAAATCTAACTATTTTTAATTCACTTAAATCTAAATTTAAATCTAACTATTTTCGATTCACTTAAATGAAATTTAAATCTAACTATTTTTAATTCACTTAAATGAAATTTAAATCTAACTATTTTTAATTTACTTAAATCTAAATTTAAATCTAACTATTTTTAATTCACTTAAATCTAAATTTAAATCTAACTATTTTTAATTCACTTAAATCTAAATTTAAATCTAACTATTTTTAATTCACTTAAATCTAAATTTAAATCTAACTATTTTTAATTCACTTAAATCTAAATTTAAATCTAACTATTTTTAATTCACTTAAATCTAAATTTAAATCTAACTATTTTTAATTCACTTAAATCTAAATTTAAATCTAACTATTTTTAATTCACTTAAATGAAATTTAAATCTAAATATTTTTAATTCACTTAAATGAAATTTAAATCAAACTATTTTTAATTCACTTAAATCTAAATTTAAATCTAACTATTTTTAATTCACTTAAATCTAAATTTAAATCTAACTATTTTTAATTCACTTAAATCTAAATTTAAATCTAACTATTTTTAATTCACTTAAATCTAAATTTAAATCTAACTATTTTTAATTCACTTAAATGAAATTTAAATCTAACTATTTTTAATTCACTTAAATGAAATTTAAATCTAACTATTTTTAATTCACTTAAATCTAAATTTAAATCTAAATATTTTTAATTCACTTAAATCTAAATTTAAATCTAACTATTTTTAATTCACTTAAATCTAAATTTAAATCTAACTATTTTTAATTCACTTAAATCTAAATTTAAATCTAACTATTTTTAATTCACTTAAATGAAATTTAAATCTAAATATTTTTAATTCACTTAAATGAAATTTAAATCTAACTATTTTTAATTCACTTAAATGAAATTTAAATCTAACTATTTTTAATTCACTTAAATCTAAATTTAAATCTAACTATTTTCGATTCACTTAAATGAAATTTAAATCTAACTATTTTTAATTTACTTAAATCTAAATTTAAATCTAACTATTTTTAATTCACTTAAATGAAATTTAAATCTAACTATTTTTAATTCACTTAAATCTAAATTTAAATCTAACTATTTTTAATTCACTTAAATGAAATTTAAATCTAACTATTTTTAATTTACTTAAATCTAAATTTAAATCTAACTATTTTTAATTCACTTAAATGAAATTTAAATCAAACTATTTTTAATTCACTTAAATGAAATTTAAATCAAACTATTTTTAATTCACTTAAATCTAAATTTAAATCTAACTATTTTTAATTCACTTAAATCTAAATTTAAATCTAAATATTTTTAATTCACTTAAATCTAAATTTAAATCTAACTATTTTTAATTCACTTAAATCTAAATTTAAATCTAACTATTTTTAATTCACTTAAATGAAATTTAAATCAAACTATTTTTAATTCACTTAAATCTAAATTTAAATCTAACTATTTTTAATTCACTTAAATCTAAATTTAAATCTAACTATTTTTAATTCACTTAAATGAAATTTAAATCTAACTATTTTTAATTCACTTAAATCTAAATTTAAATCTAACTATTTTTAATTTACTTAAATCTAAATTTAAATCTAACTATTTTTAATTCACTTAAATCTAAATTTAAATCTAACTATTTTTAATTCACTTAAATCTAAATTTAAATCTAACTATTTTTAATTCACTTAAATCTAAATTTAAATCTAACTATTTTTAATTCACTTAAATCTAAATTTAAATCTAACTATTTTTAATTCACTTAAATCTAAATTTAAATCTAACTATTTTTAATTCACTTAAATCTAAATTTAAATCTAACTATTTTTAATTCACTTAAATGAAATTTAAATCTAAATATTTTTAATTCACTTAAATGAAATTTAAATCAAACTATTTTTAATTCACTTAAATCTAAATTTAAATCTAACTATTTTTAATTCACTTAAATCTAAATTTAAATCTAACTATTTTTAATTCACTTAAATGAAATTTAAATCTAACTATTTTTAATTCACTTAAATGAAATTTAAATCTAACTATTTTTAATTCACTTAAATCTAAATTTAAATCTAAATATTTTTAATTCACTTAAATCTAAATTTAAATCTAACTATTTTTAATTCACTTAAATCTAAATTTAAATCTAACTATTTTTAATTCACTTAAATCTAAATTTAAATCTAACTATTTTTAATTCACTTAAATGAAATTTAAATCTAACTATTTTTAATTCACTTAAATCTAAATTTAAATCTAACTATTTTTAATTCACTTAAATGAAATTTAAATCTGACTATTTTTAATTCACTTAAATGAAATTTAAATCTAACTATTTTTAATTCACTTAAATCTAAATTTAAATCTAACTATTTTTAATTCACTTAAATCTAAATTTAAATCTAACTATTTTTAATTCACTTAAATCTAAATTTAAATCTAACTATTTTTAATTCACTTAAATGAAATTTAAATCTAACTATTTTTAATTCACTTAAATGAAATTTAAATCTAACTATTTTTAATTCACTTAAATCTAAATTTAAATCTAAATATTTTTAATTCACTTAAATCTAAATTTAAATCTAACTATTTTTAATTCACTTAAATCTAAATTTAAATCTAACTATTTTTAATTCACTTAAATGAAATTTAAATCTAACTATTTTTAATTCACTTAAATCTAAATTTAAATCTAACTATTTTTAATTCACTTAAATGAAATTTAAATCTGACTATTTTTAATTCACTTAAATGAAATTTAAATCTAACTATTTTTAATTCACTTAAATCTAAATTTAAATCTAACTATTTTTAATTCACTTAAATCTAAATTTAAATCTAACTATTTTTAATTCACTTAAATGAAATTTAAATCTAACTATTTTTAATTCACTTAAATGAAATTTAAATCTAACTATTTTTAATTCACTTAAATGAAATTTAAATCTAACTATTTTTAATTCACTTAAATCTAAATTTAAATCTAAATATTTTTAATTCACTTAAATCTAAATTTAAATCTAACTATTTTTAATTCACTTAAATCTAAATTTAAATCTAACTATTTTTAATTCACTTAAATGAAATTTAAATCAAACTATTTTTAATTCACTTAAATCTAAATTTAAATCTAACTATTTTTAATTCACTTAAATCTAAATTTAAATCTAACTATTTTTAATTCACTTAAATGAAATTTAAATCTAACTATTTTTAATTCACTTAAATGAAATTTAAATCTAACTATTTTTAATTCACTTAAATCTAAATTTAAATCTAACTATTTTTAATTCACTTAAATCTAAATTTAAATCTAACTATTTTCGATTCACTTAAATGAAATTTAAATCTAACTATTTTTAATTTACTTAAATCTAAATTTAAATCTAACTATTTTTAATTCACTTAAATGAAATTTAAATCTAACTATTTTTAATTCACTTAAATCTAAATTTAAATCAAACTATTTTTAATTCACTTAAATCTAAATTTAAATCTAACTATTTTTAATTCACTTAAATCTAAATTTAAATCTAACTATTTTTAATTCACTTAAATGAAATTTAAATCTAACTATTTTTAATTCACTTAAATGAAATTTAAATCAAACTATTTTTAATTCACTTAAATCTAAATTTAAATCTAACTATTTTTAATTCACTTAAATCTAAATTTAAATCTAACTATTTTTAATTCACTTAAATGAAATTTAAATCTAACTATTTTTAATTCACTTAAATGAAATTTAAATCTAACTATTTTTAATTCACTTAAATCTAAATTTAAATCTAACTATTTTTAATTCACTTAAATCTAAATTTAAATCTAACTATTTTCGATTCACTTAAATGAAATTTAAATCTAACTATTTTTAATTTACTTAAATCTAAATTTAAATCTAACTATTTTTAATTCACTTAAATGAAATTTAAATCTAACTATTTTTAATTCACTTAAATCTAAATTTAAATCTAACTATTTTTAATTCACTTAAATGAAATTTAAATCTAACTATTTTTAATTCACTTAAATGAAATTTAAATCTAACTATTTTTAATTCACTTAAATCTAAATTTAAATCTAAATATTTTTAATTCACTTAAATCTAAATTTAAATCTAACTATTTTTAATTCACTTAAATCTAAATTTAAATCAAACTATTTTTAATTCACTTAAATCTAAATTTAAATCAAACTATTTTTAATTCACTTAAATCTAAATTTTAAATCTAACTATTTTTAATTCACTTAAATCTAAATTTAAATCTAACTATTTTTAATTTACTTAAATCTAAATCTTTAAATCTAACTATTTTTAATTTACTTAAATCTAAATTTAAATCTAACTATTTTTAATTCACTTAAATGAAATTTAAATCTAACTATTTTTAATTCACTTAAATGAAATTTAAATCTAACTATTTTTAATTCACTTAAATCTAAATTTAAATCTAACTATTTTTAATTCACTTAAATGAAATTTAAATCTAACTATTTTTAATTCACTTAAATGAAATTTAAATCTAACTATTTTTAATTTACTTAAATCTAAATTTAAATCTATCTATTTTTAATTCACTTAAATGAAATTTAAATCAAACTATTTTTAATTCACTTAAATCTAAATTTAAATCTAACTATTTTTAATTTACTTAAATCTAAATTTAAATCTAACTATTTTTAATTCACTTAAATGAAATTTAAATCTAACTATTTTTAATTCACTTAAATGAAATTTAAATCTAACTATTTTTAATTCACTTAAATGAAATTTAAATCTAACTATTTTTAATTCACTTAAATCTAAATTTAAATCTAACTATTTTTAATTCACTTAAATGAAATTTAAATCAAACTATTTTTAATTCACTTAAATGAAATTTAAATCTAACTATTTTTAATTTTAAATCTAAATTTAAATCTAACTATTTTTAATTCACTTAAATCTAAATTTAAATCTAACTATTTTTAATTTACTTAAATCTAAATTTAAATCTAACTATTTTTAATTCACTTAAATGAAATTTAAATCTAACTATTTTTAATTCACTTAAATCTAAATTTAAATCTAACTATTTTTAATTCACTTAAATGAAATTTAAATCTAACTATTTTTAATTCACTTAAATGAAATTTAAATCTAACTATATTTTTGATTCACTTAAATCTAAATTTAAATCTAACTATTTTTAATTCACTTAAATCTAAATTTAAATCTAACTATTTTTAATTCACTTAAAGGAAATTTAAATCTAACCATTTTTAATTCACTTAAATGAAATTTAAATCTAACTATTTTTAATTCACTTAAATGAAATTTAAATCTAACTATTTTTAATTTACTTAAATCTAAATTTAAATCTAACTATTTTTAATTCACTTAAATGAAATTTAAATCTAACTATTTTTAATTCACTTAAATGAAATTTAAATCTAACTATTTTTAATTCACTTAAATGAAATTTAAATCTAACTATTTTTAATTCACTTAAATGAAATTTAAATCTAACTATTTTTAATTCACTTAAATGAAATTTAAATCTAACTATTTTTAATTCACTTAAATGAAATTTAAATCTAACTATTTTTAATTCACTTAAATCTAAATTTAAATCTAACTATTTTTAATTCACTTAAATGAAATTTAAATCTAACTATTTTTAATTCACTTAAATGAAATTTAAATCTAACTATTTTTAATTCACTTAAATCTAAATTTAAATCTAACTATTTTTAATTTACTTAAATCTAAATTTAAATCTAACTATTTTTAATTCACTTAAATCTAAATTTAAATCTAACTATTTTTAATTCACTTAAATCTAAATTTAAATCTAACTATTTTTAATTCACTTAAATCTAAATTTAAATCTAACTATTTTTAATTTACTTAAATCTAAATTTAAATCTAACTATTTTTAATTCACTTAAATGAAATTTAAATCTAACTATTTTTAATTCACTTAAATCTAAATTTAAATCTAACTATTTTTAATTCACTTAAATCTAAATTTAAATCTAACTATTTTTAATTCACTTAAATGAAATTTAAATCAAACTATTTTTAATTCACTTAAATGAAATTTAAATCTAACTATTTTTAATTCACTTAAATCTAAATTTAAATCTAACTATTTTTAATTCACTTAAATCTAAATTTAAATCTAACTATTTTTAATTTACTTAAATCTAAATTTAAATCTAACTATTTTTAATTCACTTAAATCTAAATTTAAATCTAACTATTTTTAATTCACTTAAATGAAATTTAAATCTAACTATTTTTAATTCACTTAAATGAAATTTAAATCTAACTATTTTTAATTCACTTAAATGAAATTTAAATCTAACTATTTTTAATTCACTTAAATGAAATTTAAATCTAACTATTTTTAATTTACTTAAATCTAAATTTAAATCTAACTATTTTTAATTCACTTAAATGAAATTTAAATCTAACTATTTTTAATTCACTTAAATGAAATTTAAATCTAACTATTTTTAATTCACTTAAATGAAATTTAAATCTAACTATTTTTAATTCACTTAAATGAAATTTAAATCTAACTATTTTTAATTCACTTAAATGAAATTTAAATCTAACTATTTTTAATTCACTTAAATGAAATTTAAATCTAACTATTTTTAATTCACTTAAATCTAAATTTAAATCTAACTATTTTTAATTCACTTAAATGAAATTTGAATCTAACTATTTTTAATTCACTTAAATGAAATTTAAATCTAACTATTTTTAATTCACTTAAATCTAAATTTAAATCAAATTATTTTTAATTCACTTAAATCTAAATTTAAATCAAACTATTTTTAATTCACTTAAATCTAAATTTAAATCTAACTATTTTTAATTCACTTAAATCTAAATTTAAATCTAACTATTTTTAATTCACTTAAATCTAAATTTAAATCTAACTATTTTTAATTTACTTAAATCTAAATTTAAATCTAACTATTTTTAATTTACTTAAATCTAAATTTAAATCTAACTATTTTTAATTCACTTAAATGAAATTTAAATCTAACTATTTTTAATTCACTTAAATGAAATTTAAATCTAACTATTTTTAATTCACTTAAATCTAAATTTAAATCTAACTATTTTTAATTCACTTAAATGAAATTTAAATCTAACTATTTTTAATTCACTTAAATGAAATTTAAATCTAACTATTTTTAATTTACTTAAATCTAAATTTAAATCTATCTATTTTTAATTCACTTAAATGAAATTTAAATCAAACTATTTTTAATTCACTTAAATCTAAATTTAAATCTAACTATTTTTAATTCACTTAAATCTAAATTTAAATCTAACTATTTTTAATTCACTTAAATCTAAATTTAAATCTAACTATTTTTAATTTACTTAAATCTAAATTTAAATCTAACTATTTTTAATTCACTTAAATGAAATTTAAATCTAACTATTTTTAATTCACTTAAATCTAAATTTAAATCTAACTATTTTTAATTCACTTAAATGAAATTTAAATCAAACTATTTTTAATTCACTTAAATGAAATTTAAATCTAAATATTTTTGATTCACTTAAATCTAAATTTAAATCTAACTATTTTTAATTCACTTAAATCTAAATTTAAATCTAACTATTTTTAATTCACTTAAAGGAAATTTAAATCTAACCATTTTTAATTCACTTAAATGAAATTTAAATCTAACTATTTTTAATTCACTTAAATGAAATTTAAATCTAACTATTTTTAATTTACTTAAATCTAAATTTAAATCTAACTATTTTTAATTCACTTAAATGAAATTTAAATCTAACTATTTTTAATTCACTTAAATGAAATTTAAATCTAACTATTTTTAATTCACTTAAATGAAATTTAAATCTAACTATTTTTAATTCACTTAAATGAAATTTAAATCTAACTATTTTTAATTCACTTAAATGAAATTTAAATCTAACTATTTTTAATTCACTTAAATGAAATTTAAATCTAACTATTTTTAATTCACTTAAATCTAAATTTAAATCTAACTATTTTTAATTCACTTAAATGAAATTTAAATCTAACTATTTTTAATTCACTTAAATGAAATTTAAATCTAACTATTTTTAATTCACTTAAATCTAAATTTAAATCTAACTATTTTTAATTCACTTAAATGAAATTTGAATCTAACTATTTTTAATTCACTTAAATGAAATTTAAATCTAACTATTTTTAATTCACTTAAATCTAAATTTAAATCTAACTATTTTTAATTTACTTAAATCTAAATTTAAATCTAACTATTTTTAATTTACTTAAATCTAAATTTAAATCTAACTATTTTTAATTCACTTAAATGAAATTTAAATCTAACTATTTTTAATTCACTTAAATCTAAATTTAAATCTAACTATTTTTAATTCACTTAAATGAAATTTAAATCTAACTATTTTTAATTCACTTAAATGAAATTTAAATCTAACTATTTTTAATTCACTTAAATCTAAATTTAAATCTAACTATTTTTAATTCACTTAAATGAAATTTAAATCTAACTATTTTTAATTCACTTAAATGAAATTTAAATCAAACTATTTTTAATTCACTTAAATGAAATTTAAATCTAACTATTTTTAATTCACTTAAATGAAATTTAAATCTAACTATTTTTAATTCACTTAAATCTAAATTTAAATCTAACTATTTTTAATTCATCTTAAATCTAAATTTAAATCAAACTATTTTTAATTCACTTAAATCTAAATTTAAATCTAACTATTTTTAATTCACTTAAATCTAAATTTAAATCTAACTATTTTTAATTCACTTAAATCTAAATTTAAATCTAACTATTTTTAATTTACTTAAATCTAAATTTAAATCTAACTATTTTTAATTCACTTAAATGAAATTTAAATCTAACTATTTTTAATTCACTTAAATCTAAATTTAAATCTAACTATTTTTAATTCACTTAAATGAAATTTAAATCTAACTATTTTTAATTCACTTAAATGAAATTTAAATCTAACTATTTTTAATTCACTTAAATGAAATTTAAATCTAACTATTTTTAATTCACTTAAATCTAAATTTAAATCTAACTATTTTTAATTCACTTAAATGAAATTTAAATCTAACTATTTTTAATTCACTTAAATGAAATTTAAATCTAACTATTTTTAATTTACTTAAATCTAAATTTAAATCTAACTATTTTTAATTCACTTAAATGAAATTTAAATCTAACTATTTTTAATTCACTTAAATGAAATTTAAATCTAACTATTTTTAATTCACTTAAATGAAATTTAAATCAAACTATTTTTAATTCACTTAAATCTAAATTTAAATCTAACTATTTTTAATTTACTTAAATCTAAATTTAAATCTAACTATTTTTAATTCACTTAAATGAAATTTAAATCTAACTATTTTTAATTTACTTAAATCTAAATTTAAATCTAACTATTTTTAATTCACTTAAATGAAATTTAAATCTAACTATTTTTAATTCACTTAAATGAAATTTAAATCTAACTATTTTTAATTCACTTAAATCTAAATTTAAATCTAACTATTTTTAATTCACTTAAATGAAATTTAAATCAAACTATTTTTAATTCACTTAAATGAAATTTAAATCTAACTATTTTTAATTCACTTAAATCTAAATTTAAATCTAACTATTTTTAATTCACTTAAATCTAAATTTAAATCTAACTATTTTTAATTTACTTAAATCTAAATTTAAATCTAACTATTTTTAATTCACTTAAATGAAATTTAAATCTAACTATTTTTAATTCACTTAAATCTAAATTTAAATCTAACTATTTTTAATTCACTTAAATGAAATTTAAATCAAACTATTTTTAATTCACTTAAATGAAATTTAAATCTAACTATTTTTAATTCACTTTAACTATTTTTAATTCACTTAAATCTAAATTTAAATCTAACTATTTTTAATTCACTTAAAGGAAATTTAAATCTAACCATTTTTAATTCACTTAAATGAAATTTAAATCTAACTATTTTTAATTCACTTAAATGAAATTTAAATCTAACTATTTTTAATTTACTTAAATCTAAATTTAAATCTAACTATTTTTAATTCACTTAAATGAAATTTAAATCTAACTATTTTTAATTCACTTAAATGAAATTTAAATCTAACTATTTTTAATTCACTTAAATGAAATTTAAATCTAACTATTTTTAATTCACTTAAATGAAATTTAAATCTAACTATTTTTAATTCACTTAAATGAAATTTAAATCTAACTATTTTTAATTCACTTAAATCTAAATTTAAATCTAACTATTTTTAATTTACTTAAATCTAAATTTAAATCTAACTATTTTTAATTCACTTAAATCTAAATTTAAATCTAACTATTTTTAATTCACTTAAATCTAAATTTAAATCTAACTATTTTTAATTCACTTAAATGAAATTTAAATCTAACTATTTTTAATTCACTTAAATGAAATTTAAATCTAACTATTTTTAATTCACTTAAATCTAAATTTAAATCTAATTATTTTTAATTTACTTAAATCTAAATTTAAATCTAACTATTTTTAATTCACTTAAATCTAAATTTAAATCTAACTATTTTTAATTCACTTAAATCTAAATTTAAATCTAACTATTTTTAATTCACTTAAATCTAAATTTAAATCTAACTATTTTTAATTCACTTAAATGAAATTTAAATCAAACTATTTTTAATTCACTTAAATGAAATTTAAATCTAACTATTTTTAATTCACTTAAATGAAATTTAAATCTAACTATTTTTAATTCACTTAAATCTAAATTTAAATCTAACTATTTTTAATTCACTTAAATGAAATTTAAATCTAACTATTTTTAATTCACTTAAATGAAATTTAAATCTAACTATTTTTAATTTACTTAAATCTAAATTTAAATCTAACTATTTTTAATTCACTTAAATGAAATTTAAATCTAACTATTTTTAATTCACTTAAATGAAATTTAAATCTAACTATTTTTAATTCACTTAAATCTAAATTTAAATCTAACTATTTTTAATTTACTTAAATCTAAATTTAAATCTAACTATTTTTAATTCACTTAAATCTAAATTTAAATCTAACTATTTTTAATTCACTTAAATTAATTTTAATTTAAATTTAACTATTTTTTGATTTCTTTACATTATAAAAATTTAATTCTATCTTATTTATATTTCATTAGGTAAAAGATTTTTTTTAAGAAAATTCTTTTTAGTTTTATTTTATTTTTTGATTTTTACTTTTATTTAATTAAATTTTATACTTTTCAATCAAGTTTTTTTATACGTTTTTATTTTCAAGAAGATCATTTGTTAAAAGAATTTTTTTAATATTTTTACACAAAAAACTTTTAATGAATTTTTTTTTTTATTTTATTTATTTATTTTTGCTTTTTTTTATTTCAATCAGCTATAAGTATTTTAATAAGTTTAACATATTTAATACACGTTAAGTCTAAGTAAACTCATACCTTTCAATATTAGCAAATAAATCTTGGTCTTAATCAATACTTTTAGCATCTACTAATCTTTATCTTTATATTTTTTTTTATTAGTCACCTATTGTATTACAATATCTTTGCTTTTAAGTTTTGATTTATTTATTTAAAATTGTCTCTATTAATTTATTTTTAAGTAATTTACTCTATTTTAAAAGATTTATTTTCTTACTTTTCTTATTTTTCAAGAGCTTTTTCTTTAGTACATTTCTTTATTTTTAAGTTTTTTTACAATCTTTTCTTGGTAAATACTTCTAGATTATATATTTATATATTTATATTTTAAAGAAGTATTTAACTAGTATATTGCATCTTAAATTCAAGAATTTAAAATTTTTATTTAGTTTTTTTATTTTAAGTTATTTAAAATTAAGATTGAAGGAAAATATTCTAAGATTTAATAAAAGTAAATAAATTTCTAAACTAGAATTAGCTAATAAGAAGACTAATTTATTTGATATAATTTATACTCTAGAAAGAAAAAACTAAAAGCACAAAGAAATATTCTTGAATATTATAATTTTACTAATATCTAATTAAAACAAAAGAGATTTTCAAATATTACTTAATTAAAGATACTCACTTTAAGATTATAGCTCGAAAAATTAATTTTCTTTAGAGATTTAAATAAAGCGTACTTACGTCCCTAAATTAAACTTTAGCAATAACTATTATTTTATTTAATTAAATTAACAAGTATTTCATAATTTCTTAATTCAGAAGAAGCTTAAGCATCATAATACAAGTTTGAAAGTCAACTATTTAAAGTGTTTTAAATTTGCTAATTATTATGTTAACTTAATCATAATTATATCTAAAAAGCAATAAGATAATTATAACTCTAAAGAAAATACTAGAGCTATATTAATCTATTAAGTAAGCTGAATTTAAAATCGTAAGAGTTACTTTAAAAGATAGCAATTATAAGTTATTTTGCTAAATTTCTTATTTTTATCTAAGTAAAAATAAATAAATAAGTCAATTATCCTAAAATATTTTTTACTAAATACCTCTTATGAAATATATCTTAGCTTTACAATTATTTCAATTTTAACTATTCAATAAATAAAAATAGAATACTTGGCAAACCATATATGAATTTAATTGAATAAAAGTATTTTAATTTATTAAAATTATACATTCTAGATATTAAAGAATAATTTTAAAATTCATTATTTTTAGTAAAAAAAAAGCCTAATTTTAGAGGTAAAATTTAAAATTGCTTCTATAAAAGTAAATATAAAAAATCAAGTTAAATATGCTTTAATTTTAAAATTTATGAATTTTAGAATGAATATAGTGATTTAAGAAGCATAACTGTAAGAAAATGCAATCAGTTCACGATTTTATATTTCTCTTACGTAAATTTTATAATTTACTTTAATTATTCAATAAATTCCTTAATTATTTATTTAGTGAATAAAAAAATTAGTATAATTTGAATACTTAGTTTAAAAATTAATCTAAGAATCTTTATTTTATGAAATTTTTTAAACTCTAAATTATTTTATAAAGTTTTTAACTTATTTCGTAATAATCTTAAAATACATTTGTATTTATATATTTTAACAAATTTAACATTAAAAATTAAAAATGTGTTAATAATGCATAACTATAATGTATTTTAAATAGATAGAATAGCCATTTAAATTTAAAATAATATTCTCTTAAATAGAAATAGTTAGAATGCTATATAGATAATAATTTTATTTTTAATTATCTAGCAATTTTAGAAATAATAGCATTATTTAATTATTAAACTTATTTTTCTTCATTTATTTAATACTACTAATATAACTAATATCTATTCTTTCTATAGAGTTTCTATAGAGGATCCATAATCTAAGTATTTAAGTTAAGTTAATTTAATCATAAAATTTCATTTTATGTTCTTAATAAATAATAGAGGTTTTGCTCATATGATGATACTATTTTATGAAAGTTATTACTTATGCTTGGTAGCTTATTTAATTTCTATCATTTTAATGCTCTATTTTTTATTAAAAATGAAAGCGGTGGGATTTGAACCCACGCCCCGAAAGACTAGCGCCTTAGACCACTCGGCCACACTGTCTGTTATTAATAGGATTTTAGTTTCTTTAAATATTCTAACTTAGAAACTAATTAATTATATACAATGTTACTTATATATTGTTATTATTATAATAAGCATTCATTCTTTATCTTAAAAACTTAAACCTTTATGCTTATAAAGTTAGTAAGTAATTGTTTAATTAAATAAAATTTTTAATTGATAGCACTTATATCTAAAAGCTATTTTACTCTAAAAATTTTGAACATCCTTATATTTTTATTCTTCTTTGAAATTAAATGAATAACCTTAATTAGCTTTTTAAATGCTAATTAATAATATTGCTAATTTAATAATTATTAAATTTCTTATTCTATTAGAGTATATATCATTAAGCTGCTAAACATTTCTGAAATAGATATTTTAATAGTTAAATTATTATATAGAAACTACTTCAACTGCTTACTTTTAACGATTCTTAAGAACTAAATTTCAAATTTATTTAATCTTATTAAAATATTCTATTAATTAATTAAAAATCACTTTAATTTAGAAAGAAAGCCTGTTTCTCTAATTTAAGCAGATACTTCATTAAAATGAAGTTCTAAATATAAGTGTATTAATTAAAATAATTAAATTTGTTTAATGTTTAAGTTATATATCTAGATATCTAAAGCTCTAGCTTATTAAATTAATTACTAGCTTATTAATAATTATTTAGAGCTTAGTTTATTTTAATATCGCACTATTTCTTAAAATTATAAAATAAATAGACTCTTAAATTATTAATTTCCTTTTAATTTCCTTTTACTTTTAGTTTTTTCCGTTTGATAGATTAAGTTTTTTTATAGTAGTATAAATATAATAAAAGGTTAGAAAGAATTAAAATATAGATATAATATAATATTAAGCTATTAATTATTGAGTTAGGAGATTTATAGCTTTACTATTATATTTTATTTAAAATAAACTATTATGCAATTATTATATCTACTAATAAACATCTAACTAACTTTTAAAATTACATCTAACTATTATTTCAGCTAAAACTTTAATAGATTATAAAAAGCAAGATTATTTAACTTTTTACTAGAACTGATTATTTTAAAACCTTATAACTATATTATATTCTAATTGTAATAAATAGTAATAACTTTAAATCTAATTAAATGTTAGTTTAATAAAGGATAGCTAAATTAAATTATATAATCTTAGTTGTATTGTAAATAAAAAATAATAATTATATATCTCTATTCATTAATTTTATGAAATAAATATCTCTTTCATTTACAAATTATTAGACAATGCTTGCTAGTTATATTTAAGATTTTATTAATTTAAATTTTATCTATATTTTAAGATTTTTCTTAGTTTTATCTAATTTTAGTTCCAAAGTCTATCAAAGTTATCAATGTACCTTATAATGATAATTCTATTGATTAAGGTTTAGAAATAAATGTATTTAATTAAGCATATCATTTATAAATTCTATTTTTTGTAAAAGAGTTATAAATAGATAAAGTGCTTTATCTTATTACAAAAAGTTTATATTAAAAAAGAGATAACCACCATATCATTAATTTAAGCCAGATGTTTATTATAAATTGTTTTTATTTAAAAAATAAAGATTATTTTTACATTTTAAGCTATAGAAAATAGATTAAGCAATTTTATAGCTTCTTTTTATTAAGAAAAAGTGATTTTTATTCTTAAAGTAAAAATGCTATTATGAAAGATATAATTTCAATGTATCTGAAACATTTCATTAATTTTATTTAATATTTTAACTTTAATATTTTCAATGAAAACTCAGATACCTTACATTAATTTTAAAATGCAGGAAATACTTTTATTTAATAATCTTTATAAATTATTCATAAAATATCTATTATAAGATTCATTAATATTTATTTCAACTAATTTGATCATGTCTTATCTTTTATTTAAGTTAAATTTAAATTATAAAATTTAAATTAAATTATTTTTAATATGATTTAATTAAATATTCTGGTTATTGGCATATCGTTACTAATATTTTAAATAATTAAAATATTAGTAAAAATTAGGTCTATTTATATATGTGTTTCATGGGAATAAATTTAAAATATATTTCTTTAATCTATTAGTTAATATTACCTAATAATTTATCATCTAAAATCTTTATAAACCTATTTATTTGTACCATCTATTAAATGCTTATTTCTTCTTCTAATATATTTAGATTCTCATTAAAATTAAGTTAAAATAAATATATTGCGAACATAACTATGAAATGATTAATAAATCTTTTTGTTGTCATATTTTAAATAAATTATTTAACTTTTAGATATAATTTAAAGAAAATTAGGCGTTCTTAAAATTAAAGTGAATAAAGTGATGAGAATAAAAAATTATAGGATTAAATAGTAATTTAAAAATGTATATTTATTCTAAGAATTTGGGGGTGAAATAGCTCTATTCACTTATAAAATACCTCTAAAAAATAGTTAACCTTATATATATCTTTTATTTACCAAATATTTGGAAAGATTGCTGTCTTATCTACATAGTTTTGAATTTGAATAAAATTAAAAAAAGCACTAATATCTAATTTATTTAAATCTAGATTAGATTCTGCTTTATGTATAAAATATTTGCAAATAGATTATTAATATCTTCTAATTAAAAATGCTTCAAAGTTATTTGCAAAGAAATGATGAATCAAAATATTAATTAAAGAGATGTTTAAAGTTTAAAATGATATATGCTTAGAATTAAATATAATTTAGTAAAAGACATAATGAAGTAGATACTAATATATAATGATTCATAACTCTGGCTTTAGTTGATTGATCATTTTATATTTTATAATATAATAATTTCTTAATCTTCTTAGTTAATTTATAATAAATCTTAAAGCTTGCTTATTCCTATTGCTATAATTTATATAATCCTTAATTAAATATGCTTTTTGTCTATTTAAGGCTAAAAGGATAAAATATAAGAGTCATTAAGAATTAAGTTTAGCTATTTTCTAATTTTTATCTAAATAGGATGTTAATTGTATTATAGCTTGATATTTTTAATTTCCCTCTTTTAAAATTAAAATTCTTAAATAAATGTAAAGAGTAGATTTTCTTAATGAGATACATGCTTAAAAGAATTGAATTACATTCTAAATAAAAATGAAGCAATTAAGTAAATAAATTCTAAATAGGTAGTAGCTTCTAAAGGTTAGATAATATTAGATAACTCTATGAGTTATAGATAACTATAAGTAGCATTGTATATAATAACTAATAATATCTAAATAGTTTAGATATCTGCTTTATATAATGATAGAATTAGCTTTAGAAGTAGATTAGAGTAAATAATAGTAAATTAGATAAATTTATATAATATAACTCTAAGAATGTAATATAATATAAATGGAAATATATTCAATAAACCATTTCATTATTCTCTTTATTAGAATCTTTAAAACTTTACTTATAACTATTTACTATCTTATAAGCACAAGCTCTTAGATTCTAATATCAATGTAAGTACTAATTTTAGAAATTAGCTAGACACTATTAAATTAGTAGTTATAATATTAAATTAATATTAAGCTTTATTTTTATTATCTATTTTCAAAGCTAGTTATATTATTAATATTATACTATTTATTACTTAAATCTAATTATATTCAACAAGAAATTAAATACTACTATCTTTCTTAGGAATTAAAGATAGTAACTAAAGAAGCTTAGTTAATTATACCAAAATACCATACTAGCAATATTAAAACCTATCTAACTTACCTTTGCATAATTTCCTTAATTAAAATATAAAGATATTATATTAAGAATAATTAAGGCTAATACTTTTATAGAGTTAGTTTAATCATAAGAGTTCTAGCTTATTAAAATGAAGGCTACTAGCATAATTATTATTAAGTTAAGGTTATTTTGACTTTAATATATAAATTAAATATATCAAATTAATAATTATTTTACAAATAAGCCATAGAGTACAAATAATTAAGTTATATAGACATTTAGCGAATCTTTAAATTTAAATTATATTCCTTAAGCAATATTTAATTATTAACTTGGGCTTTTTATTTAAATTTGTTCTTAAAAGATAGGATTTAAATAAAGCAAATTAAGTTCATTGCCTAACTTCTACCTAAAAGAAAATTGAACATGTTAAAGGATCTTTAACTGAAGCCTATGTAATTATCGTCATATTTCTGTCTAAATGAATATAATGTCTGAAATATCCTTCCGTACTTACTTTTATCAAGCCTGCTTCTGAGTAACCTATGAACTTATTATTTGAAGAATTTTTATCGAAAGATTTATACCAACTCTAAGAGTAAACTGAAACTTAATCTGCACAGAAACTTATTTCTTAAACTAAGTACGAATTCTCTTTTCCTGTAGAAAGTTACGCTCTTAAAAATGTAGCTTTTTCGATAAATCTGTTATCAGTTCTTAATCCAGATAGAACTGAAACTTTAGGACCTCCTCCTGAACCATAACTATCAAAAATAGATCCTGAAAAAGCACCAGTCATAACTGATTTTTTTGTGATATATCCTGCATCATATGAGCCTACATCAATCGAAAACGCTGCATATGGTCTATCATTGATGTCTAAAGTCAATGTTAAACCTTTAAATCAGCTGGGCTTGAATCTAAGAAAGTTTTGTACAGTTCAACTCCTTAACTATCTACTTTCCTAATTCAGCAATCTTAATTATTAGAACTAATTTATGAATACCCTACTTCATAAGCATTTCCATTTGTATCTCTCATGATTTGGGACTAAGTCTTTCTTGAGTATAGCTTTACTTTTCCATAAAGAACTTATCTATTCTGTGACTTTGAGAAAAGCCTATAATAGCCAATATCAGTAAGAAGGAAATTTTCATTTATACATGTTAAGTAGCAAAGTGAATTTATATGGTTTGTAGTAATTTTAAATAACTACGTAAGCTATAAAAAGAGTTACTTTAAATAATAAAAGAATAATTGAAATTATTTGAAAATTAATTATTTTATTAAATTAAAATATTAAATTGTTGATAGATAATTAAATTTTAATATTAAGGATCTTTTTTTTTACTTTAATATAGAAACTTTAATTTAATAGCGAAGCATATATCTATCAGTGCATAATAAAGAAATAAAATAAATATTACTAAGTATTCTCGTAATATCGAAAAGAAACTTTAAAGTAATAAATTAAGTTAATAAAATAAAGATTTTGCTTTATTTATTATTTGTTGCCAAATAGCTCTAATAAATTTTAGAGTATAAATATGACCTAATTTTCTATTTTTATCTTGCTTATAAACATTTTCTTTATATTTTCACTATTTGATCTTCTTTTCTTACTTTCTTTACTTTCCATTCTTCAAAAAGATCTTGAAATTTCAATTTTAGTTGGTAAGTTATTATTCATTTTCACTATTAATATCATCATTCTCACAAGAATATAAACATTTAAAATAATTTAGTCAAAGTTTTATCTAAATAGTATTAATAAATTTAGATAAATAAATTTCCCTTTTATAATTAAAAATTATTATTATGCTTTTAAAATTTAAAAATAAAATAAATAATTAAGCCAATCACAAGCCTTCCATAATAAATAATTATTACATTTAAAAGTAGCTAAAATATAAAAAAATAAATAAGGAATAGATATAACTTTATGAATTTAATTAATTTAAGCTACTATATATAAGCTTAATATTTATTTATCAATCTGATTATTTATAATTCTATAATTTTAGTTATCTTTATTTATTTAAGTCTATGTAGATTTAATTATTTTCTTATGAAAGCTAGTCTTAAAACAAATAGTAAATATCGTCTGCTTTATATTATCATTATAATCTTCATACACTTTGTTTCATAACTTAAATAAGGTATATAAATAAAATATATTGATTGATAATGTTAGTTGTAAATAAAACATGCAAGTTAAATTATATAATTAGGAAAACCAAATAAAATGAATTTCATTTTTATATTTTCTTCCAATATATCTTGAAATAAGCTTAATAATAAATTATTCTAAATTTATATGCTAAATTTTAGGATTTTATTAATTAAAAATAAATCTATATAAAATAGGAAATAGATATTAATAGATTCAAATAGCATTCAGATATAGAATGAATGTAGAAATCTTTAATTCTGATTTAATTGAAAAAATCTAATTTAATTATAAAATAACTATGCTCAGTTTTTTTGAAAAAGTAATTAAGCAATACAATTAAGAAAATTAATTAAAGATAAAATATAAAGCATACTTAGTAGAATTTTATAAACTAACAAGAAGATTTTTAGAATGATTATAAAGTTAATAAATATTATTATTTGCTTTTTTTTTAAATTAATTATTATATGGCTTTATTAGTCTTATATGTTTTTCTTATTTTGTTTAAAATTTTTATTTTAATTCAGTAAAATTAAATTTTCTTTTTTTGTTTACTTCTTTTATTTTTTTTAATCATATTGAATTATTTGTCTAATTTTTAATAAATCTTTATTTTATTATAGCTTTATATTTTTTTAATTATTTTTTCTATTTTTTTAAGTAGATTTTTATTTATTATTTTCTTTTTTATATTTTTTAGATTAATATTTTATCTTTTGATTTAATTTTTCTTTTAATATTAATTTTTTTTTTTATTCTTTTTTTACAATTATTTCATTTTAAGTTTACTTCTTAGGATGGTTTAATTTTATTATTATAATAATTTTTTTCAAAATTGTATCTTAGTTTATTTCTCTAATTTTTAAATAAATTTTATCTTATAAATTTAAATATTATTTGAATTAAAAAAAAAATGTAACCATTTAATTTTGATAATTTATTTCATTATTATTTATTATTAAATAATTACTAAGTTTTAAATTAAAAGTTTTATTTTTAATTTTGGTTTAAGTTTTTAAGTTTTTGTTCAGATGAATAAAGATTTTTTATTCTAAATTTTTTTAATATTTTACATTATATATTAATAAAAAAAAATTATTTTGATTGCTAAATTCAAAATAATAATTTTTTTTTAAAATAATTAAATTTTATATTACATACATATCTTATATATTTTCATTCTTTTAAAATTATAAAAAATTATTTTGTATTTAAATAATATAAGATTTTTTTTTTATTTATAAAAAAAGTAGAAAATTTTTTTAATTATAATTTCAAGTATATTTTTATTATTATAAATTTAGTTATTTTTATTTTTATCATTTGAAATTTAGTTTTTTAATATTTTTTATATTAATAAAAAAACCTTTTTATTACATTTGCCTCAAATAAAAATTAAATGTTTAATTAAAATTTATAACTTATGTTAATATTATATATTTTTGAAAAATTTTATTAAAAAATAGATTAGATATTTAATTTTATTATTTATGTAAAATTTTAATTTTCACATTCATTTTTTTTAATTATATTTTTTATCTAATAGTTATCAATTTCCTTAATTTTCCTTAGCATATTTTTTAATCAAAATAATATTAATTTTGATAAATTCTTATTTTTAATTAATATTTATTTTTTTTCAATTTTATTTTCATTGTAATATATGGTATTTATTGAGAAACTTTTTTTAAATTAATTATAAGTAATGGATTTAACCGTCTGTTAGAGTTGTAGTAAAGTCTTTGACTAAAATCAAAGATTACCAAAAATAATAAGTTGTGGTTGCATTTAATGTACCAAATGCCTAAAAACAGTTTAAAAATTAACTAATACATTAAAATGCAAAATTCACAACATAATAGTAAGTATAGAGGAACAAAATCTAAAGAATTTTGACATAAAGGAATATTTCAAGTAATAGCTAAATAAGTTTGAGCATTAAGCTAATCTGATTCAATTGATTAAAGATTTGTCGGGACAAGCGAACGTCTAGAAAGCAAGTATTTTAAGCATCAAGAAGACATGTGTAGATTTCCAAAAGATCTTTAATGAAATAGTAAAGCAAGTTACGTGGATTCTATATCAGAGTGAAATTGTTGAACGATAGAATATCGTAAATGAAATAGAGTAAGCCTTAAGAAAGATAAATGCTCTAAGTGAGAAATACCAGCAAATAAAAACTTTAAAGATGGTAACCAGTTAGGAATACAATCGTAACTTAAATTCATTGAATGAGGTAGCAAAAGAATTTGAAAGCATGTAGAATGAAATGCAGAGAGTTAGTTCTTTAAGTTACTAAGACGCCAGTCAAAACTACAAGACAATATAAGAAATCTCATTCAAGGTCTTTTAGGAGATCATGAGTATGACTCCCGAATAAAGAGTAAATATGACAGATTTTTCAGTTGCTATAAGAAAATACATCGATCTATAAAACCAACTCAAGTTAAATCAGGCTTAAGAAGTGAGACAACCGTAAGAAGAAGCAAAAAAATTAAGATAAGGACAGCAAGTTACTAAAAAAACTCAGAAACAAGTTCCAGAATAAGTATAATCAGTTTAAATCCAAAAATAGCCACTTTAATAGTTCAAAATCGAAAATGTTCAGAACATTTAGAACATTCTTAACGAATTCAAAAACAATTAAATCGACTTGAACACCATTTTGAGCAATCCTTTGAATAAAATCAGTATTTGTCAAAAATCAATAATTCTGTATGATTTAATTTAACTAAATTCAGTCAAAAATCAGCAACAATTCTTATAAATAATCAATTTAGCCAAAAATCAACCAAAAATGTAAACAGCAGCAGCGAATTCAATGACTTTATTGAACTACATGAACTATAATTTCACGTAGCAAAACTTCACAAACATCGACCTATCTAACTCGGACATTTCGGATACCACCTTCACCAACTGTAACTTCGCCAATTCAAATCTCTCATCAACCAACCTCCGTAACTCCAAGTTGATCAAATGTGACCTCTCCAATACTAACTTAACATCAATCTCTTCTGAATATCCTCAAGTTTTTACTGGACACTCCGCAGCAGTCACATCCGTGGCCATCTCATCAGATGCCAACTTAATAGTTTCTGGATCGTCTGACAAAACTCTTCGAATCTACAACATAGCTACAGCTACCTGTAAGACCATGAGTGGTCACACTAGTTATGTATTATCTGTGGCTATATCCAGTGATTCAGAGTTCATCGTATCGGGAAGTGGAGATTCTACGGTGAGACTATGGGACGTCAAGACAGGTACCTGTAAGACCATGAGTGGTCACACAGATTATGTAAGATCAGTGGCTATATCCAGTGATTCAGAGTTCATCGTATCGGGAAGTTATGATAATACGGTGAGACTATGGGACATCAAGACAGGTACCTGTAAGACCATGAGTGGGCACACACATTATGTATATGCTGTGGCTATATCCAGTGATTCAGAGTTCATCGTATCGGGAAGTTATGATAATACGGTGAGACTATGGGACATCAAGACAGGTACCTGTAAGACCATGAGTGGGCACACACATTATGTATATGCTGTGGCTATATCCAGTGATTCAGAGTTCATCGTATCGGGAAGTGTAGATTAGACGGTGAGACTATGGAACTCTAAGACTTAATAATGTATAAAGGTATTTTCGGGACATTCTCATTATGTCTTTTCGGTAATATTCTCGAATAACAACAAGTATATTTTATCAGGATCTTATGACAAGACCATAAGAATTTGAAACGTCTCTACTTCTTAGTGTGTCTGTGTCTTAAATAATTTGGACTATGCAGGAAGTTTATCATTATCTAGGGATAACAATTGGTTGGTATCGAGTACAGGTGATAAGAATTATGGAAGTACAGCAAAAGATTACATTATCCGAAGATGGAACTTAGGAAGGTTATTGAATGGAGTAGATACTAATAACTAACAATAGGTAAGTACAAATCTACAAATAATTATATAGACTGACTGAAATAAAATTTATGCTGACTATGGATTAAGATTTTAGAATTGTACTATGGCTAATGTAACAATGAGCATGGAGGACAAGTAGAGGTACATCAAGTGATCTATTCGATTTTAAACTATTTAAACTATTTAAACTATTTAAATATTACATTTAAGAATATTAAAATTGTTAATTATTCAATTCTAAAGAAGTATTTCTTTTAGTTATAAAATTCAAAAAAAATTTTCTACGTTTTAGAATTTTTTTTCAAAGTCTTTTCTGAATTTAGTAGTTTTTTAAACAAAAGTTTAGATTTAAAAAGAAGTGTTTAGAGAAATTTTTAAATGTTTCAAGTGTTAGAAAAAATTTTCGAAGTAAGTTTCAAAGATAAAAAATTTTAATTTTTCTAGTGTTTGGAAATTTTTTGGAGTATGTTTCAAAGATAAAAATTTTTAAATTTTTCTAGTGTTTGGAAATTTTTTGGAGTATGTTTCAAAGATAAAAATTTTTAAATTTTTCTAGTGTTTGGAAATTTTTTGGAGTATGTTTCAAAGATAAAAATTTTTAAATTTTTCTAGTGTTTGGAAATTTTTTGGAGTATGTTTCAAAGATAAAAATTTTTAAATTTTTCTAGTGTTTGGAAATTTTTTGGAGTATGTTTCAAAGATAAAAATTTTTAAATTTTTCTAGTGTTTGGAAATTTTTGAAGTAAGTACTAGAGTTAAAAAATTTTAAATTTTATAGTACAGTACTATAAAATTTGTGAGCAGCGTGCAATTACATTTTTTTATTTATTTATAAAATTTGTTTACGTTTGTTTTAAGATTATTATTATTACTTTTAAGTTACATAACGTGTTTTTACGATAGGAAAAATTTAAAATACTACATTTGAAGGATAGCAGATTAAAATTTCATGAGGTAGAAGCCCAGAAATCGTGAAAAACGCGAAAGCCTTTTTTTGCTCAGCGTTTTACACTATAGGGCTGAGTTGGGACGGAACAAACTGGGGGATTTCGGGATTGAAATAAGGTCAGAAAGGAATAAATTTTTTTGAGAAAAAATTTTAAAGTATAAAAGGTTTTTGAAAAAAAATGTGAATAAAAAAATTAAGACCAAACCTTTTGATATTGGTTTTGAAAATTTTAGTTTTGGATTTGAAAATTTTGAGTTTGGATTTAAAAAATTTTGATATTGGATTTGAAAATTTTGATTTTGGATTTGGAAATTATTTTTAGTTTGGACTTTAAATTTTTTTTGATCCAGTGTTCAAATTTTTTTTGATTTTGGTTATAATAATTGTTTTTCGAACGGGTTGTGATAAAACTTTTTCGATTTGATTCCGAAATTTTTTTAAAATTTCATTTTTAGAGTTAATTAAAAGGAAAAATAAGATGACGAGCAGCTTTAAATTGAAAAAGTGTGAAAGCCTTTTTTTGCTCAACGTTTTACACTATAGGTCTGAGTTGGGACGGAACAAACTGGGGGATTTCGGGATTGAAATAAGGCCAGAAAGGAATAAAATTTTCTGAGAAAAAATTTTAAAGTAAAAAAGGTTTTTGAAAAAAATGGGAAAAATAAAATTTTTTGAACATTTTTTTTGATTTTGGTTTTGAATCTTTTTGATTTTATAAATTGCTGATTTTGGTCATTCAAATCTTTAAGAATTGTATTTTGGTATTTTTTTTCGAATTTCAGAGCTAAAAGAATGGCAAAAAAGAGTATCTAAAGCATTAAATCGTGAAAAAAATAATTTTGTTTTTTTCTTCAGATTTTTACACTGCAAGACTTTTTTCGGACGGAATAAACTTAGAATTTTGAACTGAGATTTCATTTTTAAATGTAATTTGGAAATCTTAAAGAAAAAAAATTGTTTGGAAAAAAAGTTAAAGCTATATTTTGCTAAGAGTTTTGCACTACAAAAGATTTTCGGGAAGTAACGAGAAAAAAAAAAATAATAAGCTTTAAAGCAGTGAAAATTAAAAAAAAATGCTTTAACAAGAAGTTAAAAAAATTCGAAAATAAGGGAAAATGACAAAAGTCTTTTTTTGTACTAAATTTACAATACATGAAAAATTTGGGACGAAACTTCGAAAAAAAAATTGAGTTTAAATTAAAAAGATGTGAAAAAAATTAATTAGTTATGATAAACAAGAAATTCAAATATAAAAAAATTATAATATATTGTCATAAAATACAGTTTAAACGAGAAGAAAAATGAAATCAGAAATATTTATATATAACTTTTAATAAAAAAAACTTAGATGATTTAAAAAAAAAAAAAAAAAATGACAGAAAAAAAATATAAAAGTAAGAAAAAAAATAAAAAATTCAATTTATGTTAAAGACATTCATATCAATATAAGAAAAACAAAAACAAAAAAAAACATTGAAAATAAGAATAAACAAAAAGATAAATAAAATAAAATCAAAACTAATAAAATTTAATTTAAAAAAATAAAGTAAAAAAAAAAGTTTAAACTTATAAATAATGCAGAAAAATGAAGTAAAAGAGTATGAAGATCATAATTGAAAGTAATAAAATGAAAGAAATGCGATTTCAAAGAAAAGTGAAGTAGAAAAGCAAGTAAAAGAGTCTGAAGATCATAATTGAAAGTAATAAAATGAGAGAGATGAGATTTCAAAGAAAAGTGAAGTAGAAAAGCAAGTAAAAGAGTCTGAAGATCATATATGAAAGTAATAAAATGAGAGAGATGAGATTTCAAAGAAAAGTGAAGTAGAAAAGCAAGTAAAAGAGTCTAAGATCCTAATTGAAAGTAATAAAATGAGAGAGATGAGATTTCAAAGAAAAGTGAAGTAGAAAAGCAAGTAAAAGAGTCTAAGATCATAATTGAAAGTAATAAAATGAGAGAGATGAGATTTCAAAGAAAAGTGAAGTAGAAAAGCAAGTAAAAGAGTCTGAAGATCATAATTGAAAGTAATAAAATGAGAGAGATGAGATTTCAAAGAAAAGTGAAGTAGAAAAGCAAGTAAAAGAGTCTGAAGATCATAATTGAAAGTAATAAAATGAGAGAGATGAGATTTCAAAGAAAAGTGAAGTAGAAAAGCAAGTAAAAGAGTCTAAGATCCTAATTGAAAGTAATAAAATGAGAGAGATGAGATTTCAAAGAAAAGTGAAGTAGAAAAGCAAGTAAAAGAGTCTAAGATCATAATTGAAAGTAATAAAATGAGAGAGATGAGATTTCAAAGAAAAGTGAAGTAGAAAAGCAAGTAAAAGAGTCTGAAGATAATAATTGAAAGTAATAAAATGAGAGAGATGGGATTTCAAAGAAAAGTGAAGTAGAAAAGCAAGTAAAAGAGTCTGAAGATAATAATTGAAAGTAATAAAATGAGAGAGATGAGATTTCAAAGAAAAGTGAAGTAGAAAAGCAAGTAAAAGAGTCTAAGATCCTAATTGAAAGTAATAAAATGAGAGAGATGAGATTTCAAAGAAAAGTGAAGTAGAAAAGCAAGTAAAAGAATCTGAAGATCATAATTGAAAGTAATAAAATGAGACAGATGAGATTTCAAAGAAAAGTGAAGTAGAAAAGCAAGTAAAAGAGTCTGAAGATCATAATTGAAAGTAATAAAATGAGAGAGATGAGATTTCAAAGAAAAGTGAAGTAGAAAAGCAAGTAAAAGAGTCTGAAGATCATAATTGAAAGTAATAAAATGAGAGAGATGAGATTTCAAAGAAAAGTGAAGTAGAAAAGCAAGTAAAAGAGTCTAAGATCATATATGAAAGTAATAAAATGAGAGAGATGAGATTTCAAAGAAAAGTGAAGTAGAAAAGCAAGTAAAAGAGTCTGAAGATCATAATTGAAAGTAATAAAATGAGAGAGATGAGATTTCAAAGAAAAGTGAAGTAGAAAAGCAAGTAAAAGAATCTGAAGATCATAATTGAAAGTAATAAAATGAGAGAGATGAGATTTCAAAGAAAAGTGAAGTAGAAAAGCAAGTAAAAGAATCTGAAGATCATAATTGAAAGTAATAAAATGAGACAGATGAGATTTCAAAGAAAAGTGAAGTAGAAAAGCAAGTAAAAGAGTCTAAGATCATATATGAAAGTAATAAAATGAGAGAGATGAGATTTCAAAGAAAAGTGAAGTAGAAAAGCAAGTAAAAGAGTCTGAAGATCATAATTGAAAGTAATAAAATGAGAGAGATGAGATTTCAAAGAAAAGTGAAGTAGAAAAGCAAGTAAAAGAGTCTGAGATCCTAATTGAAAGTAATAAAATGAGAGAGATGAGATTTCAAAGAAAAGTGAAGTAGAAAAGCAAGTAAAAGAGTCTAAGATCATAATTGAAAGTAATAAAATGAGAGAGATGAGATTTCAAAGAAAAGTGAAGTAGAAAAGCGAGTAAAAGAGTCTAAGATCCTAATTGAAAGTAATAAAATGAGAGAGATGAGATTTCAAAGAAAAGTGAAGTAGAAAAGCAAGTAAAAGAGTCTAAGATCATAATTGAAAGTAATAAAATGAGAGAGATGAGATTTCAAAGAAAAGTGAAGTAGAAAAGCAAGTAAAAGAGTCTGAAGATCATAATTGAAAGTAATAAAATGAGAGAGATGAGATTTCAAAGAAAAGTGAAGTAGAAAAGCAAGTAAAAGAGTCTGAAGATCATAATTGAAAGTAATAAAATGAGAGAGATGAGATTTCAAAGAAAAGTGAAGTAGAAAAGCAAGTAAAAGAGTCTGAAGATCATATATGAAAGTAATAAAATGAGAGAGATGAGATTTCAAAGAAAAGTGAAGTAGAAAAGCAAGTAAAAGAGTCTGAAGATCATAATTGAAAGTAATAAAATGAGAGAGATGAGATTTCAAATAAAAGTGAAGTAGAAAAGCAAGTAAAAGAGTCTGAAGATCATAATTGAAAGTAATAAAATGAGAGAGATGAGATTTCAAAGAAAAGTGAAGTAGAAAAGCAAGTAAAAGAGTCTGAAGATCCTAATTGAAAGTAATAAAATGAGAGAGATGAGATTTCAAATAAAAGTGAAGTAGAAAAGCAAGTAAAAGAGTCTGAAGATCATAATTGAAAGTAATAAAATGAGAGAGATGAGATTTCAAAGAAAAGTGAAGTAGAAAAGCAAGTAAAAGAGTCTGAAGATCATAATTGAAAGTAATAAAATGAGAGAGATGAGATTTCAAAGAAAAGTGAAGTAGAAAAGCAAGTAAAAGAGTCTGAAGATCATATATGAAAGTAATAAAATAAGAGAGATGAGATTTCAAAGAAAAGTGAAGTAGACAAGCAAGTAAAAGAGTCTGAAGATCATATATGAAAGTAATAAAATGAGAGAGATGAGATTTCAAAGAAAAGTGAAGTAGAAAAGCAAGTAAAAGAGTCTAAGATCCTAATTGAAAGTAATAAAATGAGAGAGATGAGATTTCAAAGAAAAGTGAAGTAGAAAAGCAAGTAAAAGAGTCTAAGATCATAATTGAAAGTAATAAAATGAGAGAGATGAGATTTCAAAGAAAAGTGAAGTAGAAAAGCAAGTAAAAGAGTCTGAAGATAATAATTGAAAGTAATAAAATGAGAGAGATGAGATTTCAAAGAAAAGTGAAGTAGAAAAGCAAGTAAAAGAGTCTGAAGATAATAATTGAAAGTAATAAAATGAGAGAGATGAGATTTCAAAGAAAAGTGAAGTAGAAAAGCAAGTAAAAGAGTCTAAGATCATATATGAAAGTAATAAAATGAGAGAGATGAGATTTCAAAGAAAAGTGAAGTAGAAAAGCAAGTAAAAGAGTCTAAGATCATAATTGAAAGTAATAAAATGAGAGAGATGAGATTTCAAAGAAAAGTGAAGTAGAAAAGCAAGTAAAAGAGTCTGAAGATCATAATTGAAAGTAATAAAATGAGAGAGATGAGATTTCAAAGAAAAGTGAAGTAGAAAAGCAAGTAAAAGAGTCTGAAGATCATAATTGAAAGTAATAAAATGAGAGAGATGAGATTTCAAAGAAAAGTGAAGTAGAAAAGCAAGTAAAAGAGTCTGAAGATCATAATTGAAAGTAATAAAATGAGAGAGATGAGATTTCAAAGAAAAGTGAAGTAGAAAAGCAAGTAAAAGAGTCTAAGATCATATATGAAAGTAATAAAATGAGAGAGATGAGATTTCAAAGAAAAGTGAAGTAGAAAAGCAAGTAAAAGAGTCTGAAGATCATAATTGAAAGTAATAAAATGAGAGAGATGAGATTTCAAAGAAAAGTGAAGTAGAAAAGCAAGTAAAAGAATCTGAAGATCATAATTGAAAGTAATAAAATGAGAGAGATGAGATTTCAAAGAAAAGTGAAGTAGAAAAGCAAGTAAAAGAGTCTGAAGATCATAATTGAAAGTAATAAAATGAGAGAGATGAGATTTCAAAGAAAAGTGAAGTAGAAAAGCGAGTAAAAGAGTCTAAGATCCTAATTGAAAGTAATAAAATGAGAGAGATGAGATTTCAAATAAAAGTGAAGTAGAAAAGCAAGTAAAAGAGTCTGAAGATCATAATTGAAAGTAATAAAATGAGAGAGATGAGATTTCAAAGAAAAGTGAAGTAGAAAAGCAAGTAAAAGAGTCTGAGATCCTAATTGAAAGTAATAAAATGAGAGAGATGAGATTTCAAAGAAAAGTGAAGTAGAAAAGCAAGTAAAAGAGTCTAAGATCATAATTGAAAGTAATAAAATGAGAGAGATGAGATTTCAAAGAAAAGTGAAGTAGAAAAGCGAGTAAAAGAGTCTAAGATCCTAATTGAAAGTAATAAAATGAGAGAGATGAGATTTCAAAGAAAAGTGAAGTAGAAAAGCAAGTAAAAGAGTCTAAGATCATAATTGAAAGTAATAAAATGAGAGAGATGAGATTTCAAAGAAAAGTGAAGTAGAAAAGCAAGTAAAAGAGTCTGAAGATCATAATTGAAAGTAATAAAATGAGAGAGATGAGATTTCAAAGAAAAGTGAAGTAGAAAAGCAAGTAAAAGAGTCTGAAGATCATAATTGAAAGTAATAAAATGAGAGAGATGAGATTTCAAAGAAAAGTGAAGTAGAAAAGCAAGTAAAAGAGTCTGAAGATCATATATGAAAGTAATAAAATGAGAGAGATGAGATTTCAAAGAAAAGTGAAGTAGAAAAGCAAGTAAAAGAGTCTGAAGATCATAATTGAAAGTAATAAAATGAGAGAGATGAGATTTCAAAGAAAAGTGAAGTAGAAAAGCAAGTAAAAGAGTCTGAAGATCATAATTGAAAGTAATAAAATGAGAGAGATGAGATTTCAAAGAAAAGTGAAGTAGAAAAGCAAGTAAAAGAGTCTGAAGATCATAATTGAAAGTAATAAAATGAGAGAGATGAGATTTCAAAGAAAAGTGAAGTAGAAAAGCAAGTAAAAGAGTCTGAAGATCATAATTGAAAGTAATAAAATGAGAGAGATGAGATTTCAAAGAAAAGTGAAGTAGAAAAGCAAGTAAAAGAGTCTGAAGATCATAATTGAAAGTAATAAAATGAGACAGATGAGATTTCAAAGAAAAGTGAAGTAGAAAAGCAAGTAAAAGAATCTGAAGATCATAATTGAAAGTAATAAAATGAGAGAGATGAGATTTCAAAGAAAAGTGAAGTAGAAAAGCAAGTAAAAGAATCTGAAGATCATAATTGAAAGTAATAAAATGAGACAGATGAGATTTCAAAGAAAAGTGAAGTAGAAAAGCAAGTAAAAGAGTCTGAAGATCATAATTGAAAGTAATAAAATGAGAGAGATGAGATTTCAAAGAAAAGTGAAGTAGAAAAGCAAGTAAAAGAGTCTGAAGATCATAATTGAAAGTAATAAAATGAGAGAGATGAGATTTCAAAGAAAAGTGAAGTAGAAAAGCAAGTAAAAGAGTCTGAAGATCATAATTGAAAGTAATAAAATGAGAGAGATGAGATTTCAAAGAAAAGTGAAGTAGAAAAGCAAGTAAAAGAGTCTGAAGATCATAATTGAAAGTAATAAAATGAGAGAGATGAGATTTCAAAGAAAAGTGAAGTAGAAAAGCAAGTAAAAGAGTCTGAAGATCATATATGAAAGTAATAAAATGAGAGAGATGAGATTTCAAAGAAAAGTGAAGTAGAAAAGCAAGTAAAAGAGTCTGAAGATCATATATGAAAGTAATAAAATGAGAGAGATGAGATTTCAAAGAAAAGTGAAGTAGAAAAGCAAGTAAAAGAGTCTGAAGATCATAATTGAAAGTAATAAAATGAGACAGATGAGATTTCAAAGAAAAGTGAAGTAGAAAAGCAAGTAAAAGAGTCTGAAGATCATAATTGAAAGTAATAAAATGAGACAGATGAGATTTCAAAGAAAAGTGAAGTAGAAAAGCAAGTAAAAGAGTCTGAAGATCATAATTGAAAGTAATAAAATGAGAGAGATGAGATTTCAAAGAAAAGTGAAGTAGAAAAGCAAGTAAAAGAGTCTGAAGATAATAATTGAAAGTAATAAAATGAGAGAGATGAGATTTCAAAGAAAAGTGAAGTAGAAAAGCAAGTAAAAGAATCTGAAGATCATAATTGAAAGTAATAAAATGAGAGAGATGAGATTTCAAATAAAAGTGAAGTAGAAAAGCAAGTAAAAGAGTCTGAAGATCATAATTGAAAGTAATAAAATGAGAGAGATGAGATTTCAAAGAAAAGTGAAGTAGAAAAGCAAGTAAAAGAGTCTGAAGATAATAATTGAAAGTAATAAAATGAGAGAGATGAGATTTCAAAGAAAAGTGAAGTAGAAAAGCAAGTAAAAGAGTCTGAAGATCATAATTGAAAGTAATAAAATGAGAGAGATGAGATTTCAAAGAAAAGTGAAGTAGAAAAGCAAGTAAAAGAGTCTGAAGATCATAATTGAAAGTAATAAAATGAGACAGATGAGATTTCAAAGAAAAGTGAAGTAGAAAAGCAAGTAAAAGAGTCTGAAGATCATAATTGAAAGTAATAAAATGAGAGAGATGAGATTTCAAAGAAAAGTGAAGTAGAAAAGCAAGTAAAAGAGTCTGAAGATAATAATTGAAAGTAATAAAATGAGAGAGATGAGATTTCAAAGAAAAGTGAAGTAGAAAAGCAAGTAAAAGAGTCTGAAGATCATAATTGAAAGTAATAAAATGAGAGAGATGAGATTTCAAAGAAAAGTGAAGTAGAAAAGCAAGTAAAAGAATCTGAAGATCATAATTGAAAGTAATAAAATGAGACAGATGAGATTTCAAAGAAAAGTGAAGTAGAAAAGCAAGTAAAAGAGTCTGAAGATCATAATTGAAAGTAATAAAATGAGAGAGATGAGATTTCAAAGAAAAGTGAAGTAGAAAAGCAAGTAAAAGAGTCTGAAGATCATAATTGAAAGTAATAAAATGAGAGAGATGAGATTTCAAATAAAAGTGAAGTAGAAAAGCAAGTAAAAGAGTCTGAAGATCATAATTGAAAGTAATAAAATGAGAGAGATGAGATTTCAAAGAAAAGTGAAGTAGAAAAGCAAGTAAAAGAGTCTGAAGATCATAATTGAAAGTAATAAAATGAGAGAGATGAGATTTCAAAGAAAAGTGAAGTAGAAAAGCAAGTAAAAGAGTCTGAAGATCATAATTGAAAGTAATAAAATGAGAGAGATGAGATTTCAAAGAAAAGTGAAGTAGAAAAGCAAGTAAAAGAGTCTGAAGATCATAATTGAAAGTAATAAAATGAGACAGATGAGATTTCAAAGAAAAGTGAAGTAGAAAAGCAAGTAAAAGAGTCTGAAGATCATAATTGAAAGTAATAAAATGAGAGAGATGAGATTTCAAAGAAAAGTGAAGTAGAAAAGCAAGTAAAAGAGTCTGAAGATCATAATTGAAAGTAATAAAATGAGAGAGATGAGATTTCAAAGAAAAGTGAAGTAGAAAAGCAAGTAAAAGAGTCTGAAGATCATAATTGAAAGTAATAAAATGAGAGAGATGAGATTTCAAAGAAAAGTGAAGTAGAAAAGCAAGTAAAAGAGTCTGAAGATAATAATTGAAAGTAATAAAATGAGAGAGATGAGATTTCAAAGAAAAGTGAAGTAGAAAAGCAAGTAAAAGAGTCTGAAGATCATAATTGAAAGTAATAAAATGAGAGAGATGAGATTTCAAAGAAAAGTGAAGTAGAAAAGCAAGTAAAAGAGTCTGAAGATCATAATTGAAAGTAATAAAATGAGAGAGATGAGATTTCAAAGAAAAGTGAAGTAGAAAAGCAAGTAAAAGAGTCTGAAGATCATATATGAAAGTAATAAAATGAGAGAGATGAGATTTCAAAGAAAAGTGAAGTAGAAAAGCAAGTAAAAGAGTCTGAAGATCATAATTGAAAGTAATAAAATGAGAGAGATGAGATTTCAAAGAAAAGTGAAGTAGAAAAGCAAGTAAAAGAGTCTGAAGATCCTAATTGAAAGTAATAAAATGAGAGAGATGAGATTTCAAATAAAAGTGAAGTAGAAAAGCAAGTAAAAGAGTCTGAAGATCATAATTGAAAGTAATAAAATGAGAGAGATGAGATTTCAAAGAAAAGTGAAGTAGAAAAGCAAGTAAAAGAGTCTGAAGATCATAATTGAAAGTAATAAAATGAGAGAGATGAGATTTCAAAGAAAAGTGAAGTAGAAAAGCAAGTAAAAGAATCTAAGATCATAATTGAAAGTAATAAAATAAGAGAGATGAGATTTCAAAGAAAAGTGAAGTAGACAAGCAAGTAAAAGAGTCTGAAGATCATATATGAAAGTAATAAAATAAGAGAGATGAGATTTCAAAGAAAAGTGAAGTAGAAAAGCAAGTAAAAGAGTCTGAAGATCATAATTGAAAGTAATAAAATGAGACAGATGAGATTTCAAAGAAAAGTGAAGTAGAAAAGCAAGTAAAAGAGTCTGAAGATCATAATTGAAAGTAATAAAATGAGAGAGATGAGATTTCAAAGAAAAGTGAAGTAGAAAAGCAAGTAAAAGAGTCTGAAGATCATAATTGAAAGTAATAAAATGAGAGAGATGAGATTTCAAAGAAAAGTGAAGTAGAAAAGCAAGTAAAAGAGTCTGAAGATCATAATTGAAAGTAATAAAATGAGAGAGATGAGATTTCAAAGAAAAGTGAAGTAGAAAAGCAAGTAAAAGAGTCTGAAGATAATAATTGAAAGTAATAAAATGAGAGAGATGAGATTTCAAAGAAAAGTGAAGTAGAAAAGCAAGTAAAAGAGTCTGAAGATCATAATTGAAAGTAATAAAATGAGAGAGATGAGATTTCAAAGAAAAGTGAAGTAGAAAAGCAAGTAAAAGAATCTGAAGATCATAATTGAAAGTAATAAAATGAGAGAGATGAGATTTCAAAGAAAAGTGAAGTAGAAAAGCAAGTAAAAGAGTCTGAAGATCATAATTGAAAGTAATAAAATGAGAGAGATGAGATTTCAAAGAAAAGTGAAGTAGAAAAGCAAGTAAAAGAGTCTGAAGATCATAATTGAAAGTAATAAAATGAGAGAGATGAGATTTCAAAGAAAAGTGAAGTAGAAAAGCAAGTAAAAGAGTCTGAAGATCATAATTGAAAGTAATAAAATGAGAGAGATGAGATTTCAAAGAAAAGTGAAGTAGAAAAGCAAGTAAAAGAGTCTGAGATCCTAATTGAAAGTAATAAAATGAGAGAGATGAGATTTCAAAGAAAAGTGAAGTAGAAAAGCAAGTAAAAGAGTCTAAGATCATAATTGAAAGTAATAAAATGAGAGAGATGAGATTTCAAAGAAAAGTGAAGTAGAAAAGCAAGTAAAAGAGTCTGAAGATCATAATTGAAAGTAATAAAATGAGACAGATGAGATTTCAAAGAAAAGTGAAGTAGAAAAGCAAGTAAAAGAGTCTAAGATCATATATGAAAGTAATAAAATGAGAGAGATGAGATTTCAAAGAAAAGTGAAGTAGAAAAGCAAGTAAAAGAGTCTGAAGATCATAATTGAAAGTAATAAAATGAGAGAGATGAGATTTCAAAGAAAAGTGAAGTAGAAAAGCAAGTAAAAGAGTCTGAAGATCATAATTGAAAGTAATAAAATGAGAGAGATGAGATTTCAAAGAAAAGTGAAGTAGAAAAGCAAGTAAAAGAGTCTGAAGATCATATATGAAAGTAATAAAATGAGAGAGATGAGATTTCAAAGAAAAGTGAAGTAGAAAAGCAAGTAAAAGAGTCTGAAGATCATAATTGAAAGTAATAAAATGAGAGAGATGAGATTTCAAAGAAAAGTGAAGTAGAAAAGCAAGTAAAAGAGTCTAAGATCATAATTGAAAGTAATAAAATGAGAGAGATGAGATTTCAAAGAAAAGTGAAGTAGAAAAGCAAGTAAAAGAGTCTAAGATCATAATTGAAAGTAATAAAATGAGAGAGATGAGATTTCAAAGAAAAGTGAAGTAGAAAAGCAAGTAAAAGAGTCTGAAGATCATAATTGAAAGTAATAAAATGAGAGAGATGAGATTTCAAAGAAAAGTGAAGTAGAAAAGCAAGTAAAAGAGTCTGAAGATCATAATTGAAAGTAATAAAATGAGAGAGATGAGATTTCAAAGAAAAGTGAAGTAGAAAAGCAAGTAAAAGAATCTAAGATCATATATGAAAGTAATAAAATAAGAGAGATGAGATTTCAAAGAAAAGTGAAGTAGAAAAGCAAGTAAAAGAGTCTAAGATCATATATGAAAGTAATAAAATGAGAGAGATGAGATTTCAAAGAAAAGTGAAGTAGAAAAGCAAGTAAAAGAGTCTGAAGATCATAATTGAAAGTAATAAAATGAGAGAGATGAGATTTCAAAGAAAAGTGAAGTAGAAAAGCAAGTAAAAGAGTCTGAAGATCATAATTGAAAGTAATAAAATGAGAGAGATGAGATTTCAAAGAAAAGTGAAGTAGAAAAGCAAGTAAAAGAGTCTGAAGATCATATATGAAAGTAATAAAATGAGAGAGATGAGATTTCAAAGAAAAGTGAAGTAGAAAAGCAAGTAAAAGAGTCTGAAGATCATAATTGAAAGTAATAAAATGAGAGAGATGAGATTTCAAAGAAAAGTGAAGTAGAAAAGCAAGTAAAAGAGTCTGAAGATCCTAATTGAAAGTAATAAAATGAGAGAGATGAGATTTCAAATAAAAGTGAAGTAGAAAAGCAAGTAAAAGAGTCTGAAGATCATAATTGAAAGTAATAAAATGAGAGAGATGAGATTTCAAAGAAAAGTGAAGTAGAAAAGCAAGTAAAAGAGTCTGAAGATCATAATTGAAAGTAATAAAATGAGAGAGATGAGATTTCAAAGAAAAGTGAAGTAGAAAAGCAAGTAAAAGAGTCTAAGATCATAATTGAAAGTAATAAAATGAGAGAGATGAGATTTCAAAGAAAAGTGAAGTAGAAAAGCAAGTAAAAGAGTCTGAAGATCATAATTGAAAGTAATAAAATGAGACAGATGAGATTTCAAAGAAAAGTGAAGTAGAAAAGCAAGTAAAAGAGTCTAAGATCATATATGAAAGTAATAAAATGAGAGAGATGAGATTTCAAAGAAAAGTGAAGTAGAAAAGCAAGTAAAAGAGTCTGAAGATCATAATTGAAAGTAATAAAATGAGAGAGATGAGATTTCAAAGAAAAGTGAAGTAGAAAAGCAAGTAAAAGAGTCTGAAGATCATAATTGAAAGTAATAAAATGAGAGAGATGAGATTTCAAAGAAAAGTGAAGTAGAAAAGCAAGTAAAAGAGTCTGAAGATCCTAATTGAAAGTAATAAAATGAGAGAGATGAGATTTCAAATAAAAGTGAAGTAGAAAAGCAAGTAAAAGAGTCTGAAGATCATAATTGAAAGTAATAAAATGAGAGAGATGAGATTTCAAAGAAAAGTGAAGTAGAAAAGCAAGTAAAAGAGTCTGAAGATCATAATTGAAAGTAATAAAATGAGACAGATGAGATTTCAAAGAAAAGTGAAGTAGAAAAGCAAGTAAAAGAGTCTAAGATCATATATGAAAGTAATAAAATGAGAGAGATGAGATTTCAAAGAAAAGTGAAGTAGAAAAGCAAGTAAAAGAGTCTGAAGATCATAATTGAAAGTAATAAAATGAGAGAGATGAGATTTCAAAGAAAAGTGAAGTAGAAAAGCAAGTAAAAGAGTCTGAGATCCTAATTGAAAGTAATAAAATGAGAGAGATGAGATTTCAAAGAAAAGTGAAGTAGAAAAGCAAGTAAAAGAGTCTAAGATCATAATTGAAAGTAATAAAATGAGAGAGATGAGATTTCAAAGAAAAGTGAAGTAGAAAAGCAAGTAAAAGAGTCTGAAGATCATAATTGAAAGTAATAAAATGAGACAGATGAGATTTCAAAGAAAAGTGAAGTAGAAAAGCAAGTAAAAGAGTCTAAGATCATATATGAAAGTAATAAAATGAGAGAGATGAGATTTCAAAGAAAAGTGAAGTAGAAAAGCAAGTAAAAGAGTCTGAAGATCATAATTGAAAGTAATAAAATGAGAGAGATGAGATTTCAAAGAAAAGTGAAGTAGAAAAGCAAGTAAAAGAGTCTGAAGATCATAATTGAAAGTAATAAAATGAGAGAGATGAGATTTCAAAGAAAAGTGAAGTAGAAAAGCAAGTAAAAGAGTCTGAAGATCCTAATTGAAAGTAATAAAATGAGAGAGATGAGATTTCAAATAAAAGTGAAGTAGAAAAGCAAGTAAAAGAGTCTGAAGATCATAATTGAAAGTAATAAAATGAGAGAGATGAGATTTCAAAGAAAAGTGAAGTAGAAAAGCAAGTAAAAGAGTCTGAAGATCATATATGAAAGTAATAAAATGAGAGAGATGAGATTTCAAAGAAAAGTGAAGTAGAAAAGCAAGTAAAAGAGTCTGAAGATCATAATTGAAAGTAATAAAATGAGAGAGATGAGATTTCAAAGAAAAGTGAAGTAGAAAAGCAAGTAAAAGAGTCTGAAGATCCTAATTGAAAGTAATAAAATGAGAGAGATGAGATTTCAAATAAAAGTGAAGTAGAAAAGCAAGTAAAAGAGTCTGAAGATCATAATTGAAAGTAATAAAATGAGAGAGATGAGATTTCAAAGAAAAGTGAAGTAGAAAAGCAAGTAAAAGAGTCTGAAGATCATAATTGAAAGTAATAAAATGAGACAGATGAGATTTCAAAGAAAAGTGAAGTAGAAAAGCAAGTAAAAGAGTCTAAGATCATATATGAAAGTAATAAAATGAGAGAGATGAGATTTCAAAGAAAAGTGAAGTAGAAAAGCAAGTAAAAGAGTCTGAAGATCATAATTGAAAGTAATAAAATGAGAGAGATGAGATTTCAAAGAAAAGTGAAGTAGAAAAGCAAGTAAAAGAGTCTGAGATCCTAATTGAAAGTAATAAAATGAGAGAGATGAGATTTCAAAGAAAAGTGAAGTAGAAAAGCAAGTAAAAGAGTCTAAGATCATAATTGAAAGTAATAAAATGAGAGAGATGAGATTTCAAAGAAAAGTGAAGTAGAAAAGCAAGTAAAAGAGTCTGAAGATCATAATTGAAAGTAATAAAATGAGACAGATGAGATTTCAAAGAAAAGTGAAGTAGAAAAGCAAGTAAAAGAGTCTAAGATCATATATGAAAGTAATAAAATGAGAGAGATGAGATTTCAAAGAAAAGTGAAGTAGAAAAGCAAGTAAAAGAGTCTGAAGATCATAATTGAAAGTAATAAAATGAGAGAGATGAGATTTCAAAGAAAAGTGAAGTAGAAAAGCAAGTAAAAGAGTCTGAAGATCATAATTGAAAGTAATAAAATGAGAGAGATGAGATTTCAAAGAAAAGTGAAGTAGAAAAGCAAGTAAAAGAGTCTGAAGATCCTAATTGAAAGTAATAAAATGAGAGAGATGAGATTTCAAATAAAAGTGAAGTAGAAAAGCAAGTAAAAGAGTCTGAAGATCATAATTGAAAGTAATAAAATGAGAGAGATGAGATTTCAAAGAAAAGTGAAGTAGAAAAGCAAGTAAAAGAGTCTGAAGATCATATATGAAAGTAATAAAATGAGAGAGATGAGATTTCAAAGAAAAGTGAAGTAGAAAAGCAAGTAAAAGAGTCTGAAGATCATAATTGAAAGTAATAAAATGAGAGAGATGAGATTTCAAAGAAAAGTGAAGTAGAAAAGCAAGTAAAAGAGTCTGAAGATCATAATTGAAAGTAATAAAATGAGAGAGATGAGATTTCAAAGAAAAGTGAAGTAGAAAAGCAAGTAAAAGAGTCTGAAGATCATAATTGAAAGTAATAAAATGAGAGAGATGAGATTTCAAAGAAAAGTGAAGTAGAAAAGCAAGTAAAAGAATCTAAGATCATATATGAAAGTAATAAAATAAGAGAGATGAGATTTCAAAGAAAAGTGAAGTAGAAAAGCAAGTAAAAGAGTCTAAGATCATATATGAAAGTAATAAAATGAGAGAGATGAGATTTCAAAGAAAAGTGAAGTAGAAAAGCAAGTAAAAGAGTCTGAAGATCATAATTGAAAGTAATAAAATGAGAGAGATGAGATTTCAAAGAAAAGTGAAGTAGAAAAGCAAGTAAAAGAGTCTGAAGATCATATATGAAAGTAATAAAATAAGAGAGATGAGATTTCAAAGAAAAGTGAAGTAGAAAAGCAAGTAAAAGAGTCTGAAGATCATAATTGAAAGTAATAAAATGAGAGAGATGAGATTTCAAAGAAAAGTGAAGTAGAAAAGCAAGTAAAAGAATCTGAAGATCATAATTGAAAGTAATAAAATGAGAGAGATGAGATTTCAAAGAAAAGTGAAGTAGAAAAGCAAGTAAAAGAATCTGAAGATCATAATTGAAAGTAATAAAATGAGACAGATGAGATTTCAAAGAAAAGTGAAGTAGAAAAGCAAGTAAAAGAGTCTAAGATCATATATGAAAGTAATAAAATGAGAGAGATGAGATTTCAAAGAAAAGTGAAGTAGAAAAGCAAGTAAAAGAGTCTGAAGATCATAATTGAAAGTAATAAAATGAGAGAGATGAGATTTCAAAGAAAAGTGAAGTAGAAAAGCAAGTAAAAGAGTCTGAGATCCTAATTGAAAGTAATAAAATGAGAGAGATGAGATTTCAAAGAAAAGTGAAGTAGAAAAGCAAGTAAAAGAGTCTAAGATCATAATTGAAAGTAATAAAATGAGAGAGATGAGATTTCAAAGAAAAGTGAAGTAGAAAAGCGAGTAAAAGAGTCTAAGATCCTAATTGAAAGTAATAAAATGAGAGAGATGAGATTTCAAAGAAAAGTGAAGTAGAAAAGCAAGTAAAAGAGTCTGAAGATCATAATTGAAAGTAATAAAATGAGAGAGATGAGATTTCAAAGAAAAGTGAAGTAGAAAAGCAAGTAAAAGAGTCTGAGATCCTAATTGAAAGTAATAAAATG
>CAMPDV010003755.1:0-39468 GCA_946699065.1 Loxodes magnus
TAAAAGCTATTAATTAAAATGTCTAAAATAGCAATTCCTTTTTATTTTTGATTTGCTTTTATCTTGAAATTTAAAAGTTCCTAATTTAACTGCTTAGCTTGTTTTGCTATAGTTTTAAACTAATCTCTACTTTTTACATCAAGCATTAACTAAATGAATAGCATTGCTAAAAGACATATAATTTTAAATTTCAACTCTTATTAATTAAAATTAAACTAGAAGTTTTTAGACTACTCTAAATACTTGAGCTAGGATTTTCCGTTAATTTAAATTTTATTTAAGTTGGTATTAAATTATTTATAAAGATAAGTAACAATGATGCTTATGAAGAAAGAAGTTTAGTATATTCGTGCTTATAAGATATTTAAATTAAAACTTATTTGCTTATTAAATCTTCAAACTAATAAATTTCTTTAACTAGCCAAAAGTTTTATAAACTCTCCTTAATTATAACCTAAATAAAGTTAAAAGATTTGCTTTAGATTAAAAATGAATAATTTCATTATTTTTATCTTAGATTATTTTAGTCTGTTTGGATATATCTTATTTTAATATGAAAAATGCTTGAAAAAATTGAATAATAAATTTTAATTTTTGAGCAAAAGAAAGGTTTATAAGCTTGTATAAGACATAAAGATTTATAAAAATGTAGCTATTTAATAATTATAATCTTAAACTAAGACTTAATTTAAGCAAGTTATCTATATTTATTATCACTATAAAGATAAAAGCTTTGAAGAAATTTTAACTATCTATTTCTAGATATTTGAAAGAGCAGCTTATTAAATTTTATATGAACTCTAAATCCATTATATTAATGAGTACAGCTATAAATATACATCTTTTAAATTATATAAAGCTAATACTTCTTTCTGAAAGATTTGGAATAAATAATCGAAATAAGGTTTTGGAAATTTAAAGATAAAATAAACTAAAGCAAGTGTAAAACATATTAAAAAAACAATGAAGATAACTTAAATAGAAGGGTATAAAACATAATATCACTTTTAAATTAGATACAGAAATCCTTAAAAATAAATTTAGTTTATTATAATATTTAAAATATTCATACATAATCTAATTATAAATATCTATATTATTCAATTCTAAATTAAAGTTAGCTAAACTTGTAAATAACTACAATTAATTAAAACTTAATTCTAAGTAAAGCAATTTAATTATTTGGTATATTGCTATACATTTAATCTGCTTTAATTTTAAAGTTTTACAATATAAATGAATTTAACTTAATTTTTTTTACTAGCACACTAAAATACTTATCTATCTTCCTATTTTTGACATAACTAGTAGATAGGATTTTCTATTAAATAGGATTTTGATATTCAATATTTATCTTTTTTAAATCTTCAGATTATAAAATTATTAGAATCCTTAATTATAAATTTTATGTTTGTATGCATATTAAAAAAATAAAAATAAAATAAAGTTTAAAATTTAATTTTGGAGAATTTAGAGGCATGAATTGCTAGTGCAATTATAAATCTTTATCATTTTGAAACTATAAAACTATAAAGATAAAGAAGCTATAGAAATCTAGATGATATTAAAATAAAGAGCTAATATTATGATATTATGATATATATGAATTAGGATTGTTAAATACAAATAATAAAATGCTTCCAAATTCTAAATTTAATTCAAAATATCAAACTATTTCTTATTATTTATTTAGCTAATAATTATAATCTTTTTAATAGCTAAGCTTATCTCAATTCTCTTGAAATTCAAACTTGTTTAAGAGAGAAAATTATAAAAAATTAAATAGATTTAAGGAATTTCTCTTATTATACCCATATTATGAATTTATTTTTAATGCTTGCTAAAAATATAAAATCTAATTAATAGCCATCGTATTAATAAGAATAGATTTAATATACTAAATAGCAAGTTTATTTATATGAATATTAGTTAGCTTTTAATAAATAAGCTTTAATATATCTATAGAAATTTAATATTTGAAAGGCTTATTAATTTTTCTTTTAATTTTATCTTTTTAATCTATAGGATTTAAGTATAGAATGTAAAATTTAACTAAAGTTAAATTAATGGAAATACCTCTTTGATTACCTTTTAGTTTAAACTACTATAAACTAAATTGTTTTGTTTGAACTGTCTAGTTTTAAAATTATATCTGCTTTATTTCTTTTTATTATAGTTTTTAATAATTTTAAGTAAAGGATTAAAAGAACTAAGAATAAGTTTAAAGCTATTTATTTAAATAAACCTAGGAAATAATTTAAAGACTTAAGAAGACAAATAAATTTCCAGTGCTATAATAAACTATTCTTTCTAAATTTAATCTAACTTAGTTTTTCGGATATCCTAATAAATTGCTTTTGTTTAATCTAAGCAGTTAATACACATGTAAAGTTAATAACTTAGATATTTTCTTAATTAATTATTCTTAATGAGGAAAATTTTATATCTATTGCTTAGTAGAAAAGAGTCTATATATCTTTCGCTTTTTTAAATATAAAATAGACATCCTAATAAATATCAAAATTATTAATTATTTAGAAATTAAAATGTTTCTAGACTTTATTTTTGCAAATATTTATAGATAACTAGGTTACTTATGATTTTAAATAATTTCAGATATTTTATAAAACTTTGATTTTATTATATATTATACTAGAATAAAAATCAGATTATTATTATTTTAATGGTGTTAAGCTTTAAATACTAGAGAGTTTAATATCTATATAAAAAGAAATATTTCTACATTTATTTATTAAATTTCTTTTTATTTATTTTTATTTATTTCATTACGTTATTTTAGATTAAAGTTAAACTTATTATTAACTTATATTTCCTGTTTTTTTCTTTATTTATGGTGAATGATTGTCTTAATTCTACAAATCATAATACTAAGAAAAATTTATTATTTATTAAATTTTAACTTATCTAATAAATCTATTTGTTTATAATAATTATTTTGAATATAGGTTTATATAGTAAGAGTTATATAAATATAAAGTTAAAAACAAATATTTTCTATCTCTATGTTTGGAAATTAAAGAACTTAATCATAATTACTATTATTTATTAATTCTTTTATATTCCATTAGATAGCTTTCTTCATGGTTTTATTTACAATCCTTCTTTATTTACATACTTGAAGATTTATTTGCTATTGATTACTCATAAATATTTCACAAAATTCACTTTATTATTTTTTCTAAATTAATTAATTAGCAGTGAGGTATCTCATTTAATATAATGGAATTACTTTAAGTTTATTCTATTTTCATCATTCTCTTAAACTTATAATTATTAAATGTTTTTTATCATTTAATTCTTTATTATCTTATGAATAATTAGAAGGTGTAGGAATAATCACTTTAGATTTATCTAGTAAATTGCTTTTATTTTAAATAATAGTTATTAAATTATATTGCTTATATATCTTCTATGCTAGTTTAATAGAAATAGCTTAATTATCAAATGTTCCAAGTTAAAAATTAAAAACTGGAATAAAAATTTTTCCCTCCTTCTCTTAATTTAAATTTGTAATATTTTGCAAATAATTATAGTATTTTTCTTAATTGACTTATTAATCTAATATTTTTAATTGGTTTGGCTATTTTATAAATTTTCGACTATTTATTTCCTTTTATGCATCTTCTTCCATTTGTTAATTTTTATTTTCCAAATTTTAAATGTTTTTAAGGATTTTCTATGCTTCTAACTAAATTTACAACTTATCTGCTCTTTTATTTTCTAAATTTGATAATTTGTTCTTAATTTTCTTTAATATAGTTGAAACTATTAGACAATGATAATAATTAGGTTTAGATTACTAATGTAGTATTTTAAATTGATTGATCTGTCACTTTTATAAATGAGATTATAGATTACTAATATTTAGATTTGTAAGTTAAAGCAGGTTATATTAAAGGCAGGTATAGTATATAAGTTTTGGGTTTTCTTGTATTTTAATGATTAGGGAATATATAATTCTAGTTATGGCTATTATTTAGTTTCTTCCTATTTATTACTTATAGTAGCTGAGTTCTCCTTTTATCTTGGTTATAATAATAATTTTATTATTATAATATGTCAATTTAAAAAAAGAGTCATAGTATGTTAAATAAGTCTAACTAAAATAAAGATAGGTTCTTATATAAATAAGGTAATCTAATAAGCTCTAATTTAAGTATAATTAATAATAAAATACTTAGAAAAATGTAATTTATAAGATCAAAGGGGAATAGAAAATTATTTCAATTAGGATATAAATAAAATGATATTAGAGGCTATAAGTTATTATTAACAAATAAGAGAAAGCTTAATAATAAAGATGCTAAATATTACATTTAGATTATTTAAGAAAGAGAGAATTTGGAAAAATATATTGAATATTTTATTATTTTAATAGCAAGACATTATACACTATGATTCTTATAATATACATAGAAGATATTAGTGTATAAAGTATTCCTCTAAAATTAGATCTAAGCACAGATAAATAAATTAACCATTTATGAATTAATAATTGGAAGCAAAATATTTATAGCTTTTTATAAGATAATTAATATACGAAATTGGAGTCGAAAAAAGAACGATTAAAGTTACAGTTATTAAACCTAAGGGAAAGAATTTATATCTTATGATGAAAAAATTATTAAGAAATATAAACTTCATATGATAGCTCGTCGAAATAGGTATTTATCTAGAATATTAATACAGTTATATTTAGCATTCTTAAACTAGAAATTTTCATTTACCAGAAATATAAAATGGAAAATTAGATTTCTACCTCTTCAAAGAAATAATTTAATTTTGAAGGCTTTATGGATATGAAAATTTAATTTAAACTGAATATGATAAAGAGAATATTTAAAAAATGCTAGGGCAAAGATAATTCCTTCTCTGATAAAATCTTAAAGCTCATTCTTAAATAATTATAAAATGAGCAAAATTAATAATCCAATAAAATGAATCTTTGCATAGAAAGCATATTTGAAAAAGAAAGATCTAATAGAATCAAATATATATTTGCTGATATAAAATAAACTATTTCATAAAGGGAAATTAGATAAATTATTTGATTTATTTCAATACATATTATTTCTGGAATTAAGAGACACCATTTCGATGAGTAGTCAATATTTAAGATAAATTTTAGAGTTAAAACATAGAAGCAAATATAAAAAAATAGAGAAAAACGATAAACTTAATATTTGATAAGGTAAGCATTACATTAGTAAAGCCTCTTAAGCTATTAAATAATAATATGTAAGCTATAATTAATAGGAATTTCTTAATGATAGAAAGGCTAATATTTTAATATTTTATTTTGATTTTTTTAATTAAAAAATGAATAAAATAATTAAATAAAAGTTTAATAAAATATATTTAATTTGATATAATTTAAAAAATTAAGAGTTTTAATAATTTATAAATGAAAATTTAAAAAGAGGAGCCTTAATTCTATTTAGTCTAGTGTAACGAAGCTATTAAAGCTTTAAGCTAACTGACTTTATTTACTATATGCAAAAATATGAGCTATTTTAGCATATCCAATTTTATTATACTAATTTAATAAATTCTAAAATTAAATAGACTTTCCTTTCTTGCTTTTTTGTAATTATAGCTACATCATTTAATAGCCATAATTGAATTTAAAGGCTTATCACCTTTCCACTATTTTGTTAAAGACTTAATCAATTTTTGATTGAATAATATTTGTTCATTAAAGCTTATACCTTTAATAATAATTTATTGATATAAAAGTTTAAATTAAAGAATTATTACATAATGCTTTGATTCTTTAGTTATTTAAACTAATATTTTTATTTTTTTATTTTAAAGTTTAAAGGCAGCTAAATTTTCTAGTTAAGTCTTAATAATAAAGCAAAATAGGTAATTTAAGAGAAAAAATACAATAATTTAGATAATAATAAAAATTAGCAAGTTCAAATAGTTTTAGCATAATTCCAAAATATGAAGAGTGAAGAATAGCTTGTAATTACTTTACTAGAGTATTGAACATACTCATTTAAGGATTAATATTAGAAATAAATATAAATCCATATTATATTAAATAGTTAGGAAATAAAACTTTAATAAATTACTAACATTTTTCATAGTTATCTAATCATTTGATTGTATAAGAAATTTCAAATAATAATATTTTTTAATTGCAAAAAGCATATGAAGAAGAAATAAATCTAAAAATTAAGCTTAGCAAGAAAAATAATATATATAGTAATATCTTAAGAATATTTAAATAAAAAGTATATCCTTTTAACCAAAGTTACTTAGCTTAGTTTCAGAAAGGATAAAGGAATTAAATATAACTACTTGATTTAAATATAGGAATTAAAAAAATGAATAAATTTAAAGGAAATTAAAAAACAAGAGAAAAGCAACAAAACCTGAACAAAGATAAATAAGAGATATAAAATAAAAAGATAAAGGAATTTATTAATTAATTAATTTACTAATGATAGAAATTTTAATCTAAAACTTATTATAGAAAAAATAAATAAAATAGTTTTAGAGTGAAATTTTCAAAAATTAATTAAGATAATTTATAAATAATTGTATAGTTAAAAGTTAACAAAATAAGTAGCTTTTATTTAAAATTATTAAGTTATTCAGCATAAAATTTGTAAAAGAAATCAATGAAACGAGAAAAAATTTAAATTCTGAATTTGAAGAGCAGGATATATAAGAGTAGAAAAATAAAGGATAGAAAAATGAGATATTAATAAATATATTTAGAAAGCCAATAAACTTAAAATGATAGCTATAATTATATTTTTAATTGCTCTATAAAATTTATCATAATCATACATTTATTTAAAATGGAAAGAGAATAATAATAATAAATTTTAGATATAAACACTACTTTGATTTGATAAGAATTAATTTTAGATTTATACAGGAAGTCAAAAAAAAGATTGATAGAACTAAAGTGCAGAAAACACAAGAAAATGTAGTTAATAATTAAGTAACTAAAACAAATTTTATAAAAATCACAGCAATAGAGTAACTTTTTAATTTATATCTAAAAATCTTAAGAATATCCACAAGCTTAGTTAATAAGAATGGAGAATAAAATATAATAAAGCTAAAAATTTATTAAAATTATAATATAAGGAAAAAGAATTATAACAGCAATAGAAATTTCTTAAAAAACTGGGAAATTACTACGATTAAAGTAAACTCACAAGAGTAAAAATAATAAAAGTGATAATGATAAATTTTTTAAAGTATGAAATTAAATAATAGAACATATAAAAATTTTTAATATTAAAAGATACAAATTAACAATATAGTAGTAAGAAACTAAGTTTATAATTATACAAATTATTATAGTAGAAATAAATCTGAACTATCTAAAATAAGCAAATTGCGTTTTTTAAATCAATAACCTGATTCAATGGAAATAGATATAAAATCTCTAAAAATTAGAAAGAGAAAAATTCTAAATAGAAGGAAATTGAAAAACCTTGTCCTAGTTAAATAGTGAAAATAATAATTTATAAGAATATTTTCACGTTATTTATATAGTTTAAATTATGAAGCCAATAAATGAATACAAATAGTTATCTCTAAGCTTATAAAAAAGTTATAATCAAAATAAACCACTAAAGTTATTAGAAGAGTAATAGAACAAGTAAGGATTAAACTAAATAATCTAAAAAGAAAACAAAAAATATGAAAAAATAAATAGAAAATATAAATATAATTAAAAAGTTAGAAGAATAAACAAGTTTTGATTAAATTTTAAATTAATAAGAGAATATATTATATAATATGAAAATATTAGAAATTTATATAAGAAAATAAATAAAAAATGTGTAAATTTAACTGTAATTAAAAAGGATAAGCAAGAAAATGATAAAAGATTAAAGGATAACAATAAAAATATTTTAAATTTAATTTATATTAAATACTTAATAAAAAGATATGAATTTACTCAGATAGATAATAATAATAAGTGAAACAAATTAAAATTGAAAAATAATTTAAATTAATTAATTTAAATGAGAATTATTTTCTTTTTAAAAAACCTTAGATGAATATCTATAAAGCACTTGTAAAGTATAATAAGAATATTACTGAAAATGCTAGGTTTTAAGCATGAAATTTGCTATAATAGCATTAATAAAAAAGCTATTAAAGCTAAAGAAGGTATAAAAAGTTAATAATTAGAATAAAAGCATTTTATCCATAAAAAGAATCAATTAAAAGCTTTCTTAGGAAGAAATAAAGTAAACCAAAAAGAAAAAATATTTGAAGAAAAAATAAAATAAAAGCTGATTTTTGAAATAGTAAAAAAAGAAATAAAAAGAGTAAGTAGAAGATACAAAAGACTTAAATTTATAAAATCTCTTTTAAATATAAGGTCTAGCAATCAGAGTTCAATTAGGACATAAAATTAAAGAAAAAAATGCAAATATAGATTAAATTTTTATATGCAATAAATAATTAGAATATTATTTACAAAATTATAAGAATATTATGAAGGTAAAGCAATAAAATTTAAAGCTTAAATTTCTTTGTGGAGATAAGAAAATGAAAGTTCTTGAATAGAAAAGAGTTTGAAGATAAAATAAAGGTAATTTACTTTCAAATTTCATTTATAAGAAAAAGAAATAATTGAGACCGAAGCAAACGCAAAAATATTCCAAATATATAAAGCTTAAGCATTAAAATAGAAAAGTTGAAAAAGGCTTAAGACTTAAAAATAAAAAAATAAAATGATAAATAGAAGTTTAATCTTATAAATAAATTAAAGCAAGCATTGAACTTAAGGATGTAATTTAAATAATTGCAATATATTTCGAAATTTGATAGATGATGCAGCATAAAGCATCTCAAATGAAAAAATATATTAAATTCAAATTATTAGCAGCTACTTTAGAAATAATGTTCACTTCGTAGTTCTCCTACTGCTAAGTAAATCATAATTTCTTTGGAAATTTGATTCTTATAGAATTTTTAGGGAAGATGAAAATTGCTGCTTCTGAAATATTTTTCTTACTTAGAAAGCACAACTCCTGCATAAAACTTGGATAATTTTATAATAAAACTTTAAAGTTATAGAATCTTCTTCTACATAAAGGAATAGCAATAAAATAATAGTCATAAAGTTCTTAAAAATACTTTCCTTAGATTACTTAGTAAATTGAAGAAACTAAAATATCATATTCAAAATTAATTCCAAAATATTACGCTTAAGAAATTAGAATAACAAAGATAAACGAGATAAAGATCTTACTTGGCGCATGAGAATCCCATTGAAAGCTAAATGAAACACATGAAGATTACTTAAAACCTTTGGACTTAATTTGTTAAGAGTAACTAAAGAAAATACTAGTAATACGGAAAAATAGCTGATGGTCTTGGAGTAGGGTCGTTTTAGATGACTAAAGTGAAGATAGATATAGTAGCAATTGATAGAAAATATGATGAAGCTCTTTAATTCTAATAAATGAGAAAAGAAAGAAAATGTTTTTATATTTACATTTTAGGCAAACTTTAGCATTATGATATCATTTACTCAAGAGGTAATAAATATAGATGGGTTGATAAAAAAAGTGAGTGATATTAAGAGAGACTAAGACTTCCTGTTTATTATGATAATAAAATCTAGAAGGACCTTTTTCATAGAAATAAAAACTATTGGATAAGAGAATCCATAAAAGAGTTTAAGTCTTTAAATTTTAGTTTTTATTAATTTAAAAAAAGCTAAAATTAAGAATTAAAGCAAAAGTTCTAACAAATAAAATACTAATAATTATAAAAGTACGAAGTATATCAATTATATAAAGAATATAATTAATTATTTATTTATAATGTGATCATAAAATATGCAAATATTGCCTTTAATGCTAATTAGAGGTAAGAGCAGAAGAAAAAATCTACCAAATAATAATTTATAAAGCATAAAAGTATATGTTAGATTGTACCAATGTAATGAATGAATAAAAACAGAAAGAGAAATTGAAGCAGAAAAAATTAAAAAAGATAACTTTAATAAAAAGGATCTACATTATTTAATTTTTAGTTTATATAAATAGAAATAAAAATAATAAAAAGCATATCTAAGCTTATATTAATTTAACTTTTAATTAAATAAATTTAAATTATTAAATAAAATGAATCTATTAAGAAAATATTTTCTATTATTATATTAAAATGCTTTATATTTGCATAATTAAATTTTAAGATTTAAATTAATTTGATACAGAATAGCAGAGATAATAAAAACCAAATAATTAAATTTAATTTTATAAGTTAAAAATACTAAAATAAAATCCTTTCATAACTATTGAAAATAGACACTATCTTAAAAGTAAAAATAGCTTTATATTATAGTAGTTGGATGGATATTAAAATAGGTAGTTAATGTATGACTATGATTTATTTACATCTTTTATAATTTTATGAAATAATAAATTAATATATTATACATCAAACTTTATATACTTATAAATTAAAATATTAAAGGTTATTTACCTTTTGAACAAACAATTAGGAAATTAGAATAAACTAAATATCTGATTTGATATGAGTTTTTCTTATATTATAATAAAATAATTAATAAAACCACTAAATTTTAGTAATTTAGCTTTAGCATTATCTTTGATTAAGAGAGTGATTAACCATTTATTTTAGAGAAAGATTCCTACTATCTTATATTGACATGAAAGTATTAATGAAATTAATATAAAAGATAGTGTTCTGAAATGCCATTGAATACGAATGACTTTTTGTGAAAGATTCAAGTTTTGCTATTTTAAAAATGTTTTCTTTTTAAATAGCTATTAATTACTATCTAATAGAGAATTATCTCGTTATCACATGTCAATTCTTTATTTTATAAAGATACTAAAGAGTAAATTTTATGTGATCATTTTTCAATCTTATTGCAATTTATTATTTAAAATTCTAGCAAAAATCCTACAATTCTTGCTTCTTAGTAAATTTTAAATTTATAAACTTTAGAACTTGACATTAAGAGATAATAAGCTATTTTAATGGATAGACTTATTTATTTATAAATTTTGGAATTAATAAAAAAATATTTTTTTAGCAAGATCTACTTTTACTTTTAGTGAGTTTATCAAACACTACTTGCATCTACTTTTTAGTGACAAAACATTGCAAATCCTACATTTTAGTAGATATTATATTTGAGATTCTTTTAGATTTATTAATTTATTATATGATGCATTTATGCCTTTGTTATGCAGGTAATAACCTAAAAATTTCAGATTTAGAAAATAAATAGTTATTTTCCTTTACATTCATTAATAGCACTGAATATATAAATTAATGACTTAATTAAGATTATTTTTAGATGTATCAACCTTTTTTTCACTTTATCATTAGAGAGATGCTTAATCCTAGCATAGTTATCAAAATAAGGGCATTAATGTAAAACTAGTCTCTTTAACTTCGATTTTCTTATGTTTTCTAAGAAAAATAATAAAAGAGATCAATTTAGTAAAATAAAGCACAAGGATCTTAAGTTTACTTTCTACTTTTTAAATTTGGAGTGACTAGTTTATTAGATATATCCAAGTATCTACCTTATCAAGTAACTAATTTATAATAAAAAACTAAAAGTACAGCAATTTTAGCTTTTAAATTAGTGTTTCGAAATACCATTCTTTTAAAAATCAGAGATAGCAAACATAAACCTTTCTTAAGAAATAAGATAATTTTAATTTAAAACTTTATTATTCTAATAAAGTTTCCCACTAATTTAAGTAAATGATGATATAAGCCTACAAGATCTACTATTTTTATAAAAAATCAAAAAGTGAAACAAATTTAAATAAATTTAGAACTTTTTAACTAAATGATCTTACAAAAGAAAATTGGTTGGTTATATTTGAGGAGATTATTAATTAAATAAAATTATCTGTGAAATAACAAATAATAAAAAGGATTTTTACTAAACTTTAGTTCTATGCTAAATGATAGGGTCAAGTTAATTATTTTTATTTTTTATACAAATTTATAAAAAACATTTCAGGATTCAAAATAGGATTCTTCGTAGCACCAAAAAGGCAGGGATTAACGACATCCTAGAGAGGTTAGGACTGAAGAAGGGTTCTATAAAGGTTGTCCATCAAATTGAGAATCTCACCTCTTAAGAGAAGCCTAGGAAATAGGCTATAAATATAATACGCTTGGAAGTCTCCAATTTAACCACATAATAGTAAATAAGCTACGATTAACTGATTAAAGTGATGCTGGACCTCCAGGAAGAGACCAACAAGTCGAAGAAAGACAAAAAGAAGTTAATGGAAAAACCGGAAAAGGCAGAGAAATAGAATCGATACTCATGACCTAAGAAAGGAACCCTAAGCATTTTTAAATTTTTCACAAAACCAGAACAATTAATCATAAACTGGTAATAGAAATAGAAAGAACTAGTCTAAAAATAGAAAAATGGAAGAAAATCAACAAAAATTGTAGCATTAAGTGGAACTAAGAGAATAAGAGAAGGATCCAATGATAATTGAAGGAGAAAAAATCTCAAAATATAGACCTAAATTAGAAACAAAAAGATGTTATTATTGTACTCTCGTACGAATCCGTGGAAAATATGCTAAAAATTTACACCTTTAAATAAGAGTACTGTAACATCTAGAAAAAATTGGAGAAAAAAAAACAAGAGACAACATTAGCTACTAATAAAAATGGAAAGAGAAAGCTTATATTGTAAAATTCGGAAAAATATACAAGCAAAACGTTACCAAACACTATCTAGGCGAAAGAATACCTCAAGGACCATGTGCATAGAAAGGAGAAGAGTTTCAGAGACTTTCAAACTTTTTTATTTAACCATTAGAGCCCTCTAGATGTTGAAATACCTCTAAAAACACCAAAAAATTCATTTTGTATTTGTATTTATTTATCTATAAAACTATAGTTAAAGCATAATCAAAGTATGCAAAAATCATAGCACTAGTAGTTTTAAAATACTTTCTTTTATAAATTAGAAGTGGTATAATGTATAATTATCAAATAGCAAAGCATATGATAAAGGACAAGTTAAAGAATTTTTTTAATTTAAATTAGCAGCTTAGCTCTAATAAATGTTCATATATGAAAAATTATGATTCTAGATAGCAGCAAGTTAAAAATTGTAGAACTTATAAATTTAAGAATTTAAATAAAAGTTAAATTAATAAGATAAATACCTTTTAGTTATTTAAATTTTAATATGCTCTAAATATTTATGTTTAAGTTGTTTCAAACTTTGACTCCATTCTCATTAAGAATACTAAAAAGAACACTTGATATCATCTAGTTACGCTTATGGCTTTTCTTCCAAAACTTTATCACCAATGATTTATTTATCTTGAATAGTGAACTCCAAAACTTCTTTACTTCTTTCAAAACCAAACATTATAACTTTCTAAAAATGATAGAGGTTATATCTAATTTTAACGAAGATGCTATAGTTAAATCATCTTTATATAAAATTAGTAGAGATATACTATTTTATTATATTCTTAAATTGCTTTCTGAAAATATTTGCTAAATTTTCTATGTTAAGTTCTTTATTATTAAATTAACTTATTCGTCTCTACATTCTAGTAAATGGTGCTCATCAAATTTTACTTAATCTACTTTACATAAATGTCTCTCTTTTTTATGTCTTATTTGATGAATTTATTTATTTTCATTTTTATATTTTTTATTTTCTTCTTAATCCTCATTTTACAACTTTTATTCAGTTTATTTCGGTTTAACTTTTGTCTTCTGTTAAAAAAATCCTGATTAGTTAATCTCGTTTACTTCTTAGTTAGAGGTAGCATTTAGAAGATCACTAATGTTTTATCTTTTAGTAACATTAGTAGTTGTAAAAATTAAATCTTTTTCAAATTTTTCTAAACTGAATTTATCTATCTTAGAAGTGACATCTGAATGTTGGATTTGGGATAAAGATTTTCTTTTTTTGTACTCAGTAATAATGTCCATGACAAGGGCATAGATGAATATGATCAATCCTACTAATGATATTACAGTGCTTCATATTATTATCAAATATCCAAACAAATCATAACCTTCTAATAGGTTTCTTCCCTCTTCTTTATCCCAACTGTATAATGCTATATTAGATGAGAACAATATCAACACACAAACTTCTAATATAATATTCACTATTAATGAACTCTTTCTTTCTAAGGGTTTACATAAAATTAGATATCCTATTCATATAGCACTTCCAACTATAAACAAAATTATTTAAGCTAGTTCGTATTCTCTTAAACAACCTATAATCAGTGAAAGAATTAATCTTCTTAAAACGAATCAAATATAAAAACTTAATGATCAAGCACTCTTACAGCTTAACTCATCAAAAATAGGTCTATGAGTCAAGAATAGTTTTCCCAAAGTCTATTTCTCGTTAAATTTATTTTCTCCCTAAAATAGAAAAGTTTAGAACTTCTTTACCATTATTTTAATATATATCATAAAGATTATTTCAAATATCTATATTTTAAAACTTACTATGCTTAAAATGCAAATCACTACATTTATGCATGAAATTGCTTATGAAAAATCTACTTCGCTTAGTTATATGAAAATTGCTAGATTCAAATCTAAAATCTTTGAAAGTATCAAAGTAAGTAAAATTCTATATTTTATTCAGTTTTAATTTAGTTTCTTTATTTTATTGCTTATCACTTTTATTTTCTCTAAACCACCAAATATTCCTATTAAAATTCCAGCTGATATTAGCATTAGTAAGATAGAAAAGCTATTTCCTAGGAAGCTATAATTTTCATAGTTTTAGATTTATAAGTTTATATCATTTATTTGTTAGTTATCAGGTGTTAAGTCGAAGGGAAGATTTTTATTGTTAGATGAGACAAGAGGAGTGTTACTTTATCCGAACTAGTAATAGTAATAAAATAGAATTTAAGGCTTTTTTACATTTATTAATCCATTTAGGCGTATAAGTTAAGAAATCACATACAGCTGAAATAATTTTTAGGTAACTGTACTAGTACTCATCTAGACGAAGAACATCAAACAACATGTTGAAGCAAAAGAGCTTATAACTATGATTTCTAATAAAATTTGTTGTGATTCAGCGAAATCTTTTTCTTTCTAAGATATAATCCAGAAATCGTTTTTAGTAGAATCTTAATCATTTTCTGAGATATTGCCTGATTTATCTTTTTCTTCTTCAATACATTTTCCATTATCAAGCAAAGTATAATTCTCGAAACATTCTAAACATTAGGAGTTGTTACAGTATTTGCAATACGGAATAAAGAAAAAACAAGGTTAGTAAATATCATTTTGATCATTATCTTAGAAATATTAATTATTATTAGAATCTATGCATTCTTAGTCCTTTAATATGCAAGTTTAGTTGCATAATTTATAATTAATATCGCATTTTTTACACCAAGGGTCATAAAAGATACTAGAACTTCCATAGTCACCAGATATACAACCTTCTTTGACTTAAGTTATGTTGATACATGTTAAGTTTTGATTTAAAAAATATCCATCTTCACACATTGTGCACATGCCTTTATTGTATTTTCTACAGTTTGGTACTTCTTAGCATGATTCACATTCGTTAAACATATTTTCACAATAAGTTTCACTACAATCGCATCTATTTCCATTTAAAGTACTATTTTCTCGACATTCAAAGCAATTTAATCTATTGGAGCATGATTTACAATCTAGAATTCATGTATTACAATCCCAACAAGTTCCCTATACGTTTGTTTGTCCAACTTATTCACACTAAGGAATACAACTTCTTTGTGTTTCTTCATAAAAATAAGTTTTATTAAAGCAATAGCAAACTTATCCACTTTTAACAAGACCTTCTTAACTAGAGCATGCATTTAAAAACTCATTATTATAATAATTTAAGATTTTTCCTTAATAAATACAAATTTAATTTCCACCATAATTTCATTATGCTGTATAATTCTATGGACATTTATCAAGACATTACCATTAGTTTTATTTTTCATCATAATAGTTGTATTTTCCACAAAAGCAAGTTTTATTGTAAATGCAATCTTGCGTTTTTTTGCAATCATCTTCACATCCTTTACAAAAGGATTTGTCTTTTTATATTTAAAACTAATTATGTGGGCAGGTATCATTTAATTCTTTACAAGTTCCTTCTACTGTCAACAAATTTAAAGGACATTTAGTGCAATAAAGAGTCTATTTTCATAAGGATATTGAACAATTCTGGCATTCTTCGTGGATAATTGAACAGTTGTAGCATTACTCATTTCAATCAAATCTATACATTCCACTAGGACATTCACATTTATTGCTTTTATTAATAAATCCTTAAGGACAGCTGCTAACACATTTAGAGAAAAAATCTCCAAACAGTGAATAACCAGTATCACATTTAGTACAACGAACTACGTAATATTAGTCACCATAATTGGCTTCGCAAGCTATGCAATTATCGATTTAACATTTCTAACATATTTAAGTATATTTATGTCAGAAGTAACCTTCTTGGCATTCACACTTGTCTTCTTTGTAAATTACTCAGTTGAATTCATTGGGACATACAGACATAATTGAACCGTCATGCTTAGATATCCAAGTTTGGTTTAAATTTTATGAAGAAGAAAGCTTAATCAAACTCATTTGAACTAAAGCGAAGATTAGTAACGATCTAGAAAAAATTTATCTATAAAAGTATAATAAAGAGATTAACCTTTATTTCAAATCCCTTATTGTACTCTTAATACAATTTTCCATTTTATAACGAAATAGTTAAATTAAAATATCAATAACTATTAATTTAAAATGTAGAAAATAGAAAAATAATTACTTGCTTAAAAAATTCCAAGTTACTCAATTGACTGCTTTTATGTCCCTGCAAGTTTAAAATAAATTCTGCTTCTTTACGAAAATAAAAATTAGCATTTACTATTTAAAAGCAAAGTTAAGAGTTTATGCAACTTTAAAATTAACTTTTACTAAATTAAACTTGTTTACTACTAAAGCAAATTTTTTAGCCTTCCTTAATTATAAAGCGAGAATTAGTTTTTATTTAAATTTTGTTAGTAACTATTATTTTTTATAATGCAGTTGAATTATAATTGAAAGCTTATTAATAAAAAATTAAAATTATAGTGCTTTAAATTAAAAAAATTAGAATTTACTTATTTATTAAAGCTTAATTTATTAATGTTCCTTAAGTTACTTAAATTTGATACTACTTCTTTCAAATAAAATCTAAATAAATTAAAAAATTTAATATTTATTTAAAAAATGCTAAATTCTTGTTTGTGAAGATTCTTTTTTAGATGTCTATCTTATCCTTATATTAATGAAAAATCTTAAAAATTTCATAATATAAGAGTTCGATAGCTAACCTAAAAATATTTGAAGGCATAAAAATCTATAAGAATGTAAATAATAAAAAACTAAAGTCTAAAATTATTTATCACTATAAAACTAAAAGTTATGAGGTAACTTTATTTCACTTCTTAAATTATCTTTAACGAAAAGAGAAGCTAATTAAATATTAATATATGGTTAAAATTTATTTGATTAAATGAAAGAAAATTAAAATAATTTTAATTTAATTAAGATACTAAAAATATATCTATTTTATGTTTAGATATATAATCTAAAAATAAGGTTTTTTAAATTAAAGTTGAGATAAATAAGCTTATATAATATAAAATATTATAATAAAAATTAATTATTAATTTAAATATTTAAATTACTGTTTTTTAATTATAAAATATATATAATTATTATTTATTTAACTTTTCCACATCTTCATAATATTTGCATAATCATAAACTTTTCTATTATTTAATTTTAAAATTAGAGTTAATTTTTCTTGTAAGATCAATATAGATATTTTATCTTATCTGTAGGATTAAGCTATTTAATTTATTGCTTATAATTTATAATTTGATTTAAATGTTTCGCAGCAGTCTACATCACCGCCTCATAAAATAAGTTTGTAAAAAGTTTTCTTGATTTATGTCTTGTTTTCTCTTCCTTGGTCCTATTTAAATTTCTTGTTTTCCCTTCTTACGTATTATTAAGGTTCTTGTTTCACCACTTCTTTGATTACATCTTTTTTTATATATTCCCCTCTGCGCTACAATAGAGCATTTCTCTTTCTTTCATTTCTCTTATCCAATATTCTCTTTTATATTCCTGGAATTTCCTACATTTCCTATATAGGTGTCTATAGCTACCACAGAAATAGCATTTCTTCTTAATTCTTTTCTCTCTTGTCATTTTGATTACTTGCTCTTCTTCAATGTCCATTTTCTCTATCTTAGGAATTTCTTGCACTTGGCTCTGGCTCTAGATTATTTGCTTGTTCTGCTCTTGAATCGTCTTTATTGAGTCATTCATATGTTTCATTTGTTCCTGTTGGTGTTTCCAGATGTTGTCGAGCTCCCTTTCCCAGTTTGCCATTCGGAGCTCTCTTGTATCCTGTTGCTCAATCAGGTCCATTAGTTTCGTATTTTCCCTTTTAAGCTTCTTTACCTCTTGCTAGAGACTTAGCACTACTTTAATGAGCTGCTCCACGCTCATTTGTCCGGAAGGATAGACTTCCGATATCTCCTAATGTAGAGCAGACTTAGGTTGTTTCCTTGGCTTCTCCTAAGATGCCGGGGTAAGTTCGTGGCTTTTCCTAGTCTGTTAATACTCTTCCCTGGTTTGTGTTCCTGATAGATGAGATTCTTGTTACTTGGCAGGGGTCTGGGTTATTTCGGTTTCTGGTTTCCTCTCCTATTTCTTGGAGGTGGTGTAGAAACCTTTGTTTAAGCCTTCCATTTTCTTTTAATTTATTGTTTATCAATATGATTTGAAGTTAATTTTTAAAATATATAATTTAATCTGTATTTAACTTAGTTATATTAAAAAGAATAATTATGATTTGCTTATTTTATATTAAAAGAGGAATAAATATAAACATTTAGATCATATTTTAAATAATTTATAAGCATTAAATTTGTGATTTGGTTATTATTTTTTAACTATATAAAACAATAAAAAGAAAGATAAGGAAGTTACAGGATTTAAATAAGTCTTTAAATTTAAGAATTTATAAATGATATGTAAGCATTAAACTAGTATACAGTAATTTAAACTATTAAAAGTATTTACCTTTTAATTTTAAATCTGCTAGCTAACTTATCTAAAATATTTCTTATTATTTAATTAGAAGTTAAAAATTATAACTTTTTAATTAGTTATTTTTAATTTTAAACTTTAAATTGTTAATTATAAAATAAAAAACTAAATATCAGAATTATTTATTTAATACTTTTTACTTAATATATATGCATGTAATACTTTATTTTCATTATAATCTTTATTAAGAAATAGAAAACTAACCTTTATCTATTCATTATTTAGTAGATCTTTATTTCACAATCTTTAAGCTATAATAAGTCTAAATTATTAAAATCTAATTAATTTATTAGTATCTGTAATTTAAAAATTATAACTAATTTTTATTTTTATTAGTATTTTAATTATTTAAAGTTAATAAAACTAATATTTAAAATATTAATCCAAATTAAAACTCTATTTATTTAAATATAACTAACTTGCTAATTCAAATTATTAAACATACCATTATTTATTTACTGTAAATAAGTTATTTTCAATTCAATCTCATATAGTTTTGGACTATTTTATTTACTTTCTTTATTCTAAAATTAAATAATAGCTTAAATTAATTATTTACATATTTAATTATTTAATTCATTTAAACACAGAGGAAATTCTATTCTTTTTCTCAGAGGATAAGAGTTTTATAAGATTCATTTATTTCACTCACTAAAATTTTAATTGCTACATTTTTTAATTTAATATTTTATAAATTATTTAAAAAAAGAAATAATTTAGTTTGCTAGTCTTTGATTTAGAAGAACATATTTTATTAAGAAATAACTTTTATTAAATTTTAGTATTTTAATTTACTCCTTTGTTCACTAAATAAAACTTGTCTTTCTTATCAATTATATTAAGCAAGAAAAACAAAATCTTGGAAGTAAAAATTTTTATTTCTTTTTTTTTCTTAAAATAATAAAAATTTTCTTGTAGTTCATGTATAATACTAATGATACAGTCGTTAAGCTTGTTTCATTAATGAAAATAATTTTATAATAAAAATAAATGCTTCTTAATTTTTAAAATATAATAAAAAAGAAGTTAAAAAGTTAAAAAGCTTTGTTAAAGCCATAGTAGTCAGCCATCTGACCTATTCTATCAGCTTGTCTCTATTAGTTTGTCTTGAATTCCTACTAGGCTTAGTTAGGCGGTGTAGCACTTCATTAGTGCACCATCCTTTAATATTCGGAATAGTTTTGGTCTTGCACTTAGCGTTCCTAATTATTTATCCAAGGATTAAGATTTGAATTAAAGAATTTTTTTCTATAAATTTTTCCGCTTTATGTTGGATATATCCTAAATAGTTTTCTAAAAATATCTTATTTATTCTTTCTTTAAATTTCGCTTAGTTAGTAGCAGTATTCTCATTGGTGTTATTTATTGCACACGTAGCATTTTATTCTTCTTTTAAACTATTATTCCTGTAACACTTATTTAATTTAAATTTACTACTTATTTTAAATAAACGTTTACTGTTTATTTTAATTTGATGCTTCATTTTCTATTTCCATAAGATCTGATTAATTATGTTAAAACGAAAATGGCGTTACCTGAATTTATTATTAAATTTAAAGAATTCTTTGTTTCAGTTTTTTTTCTATTTCTTATGATGATTAATATTTTTTCTCAAGCAAAACGATATTAATTTTTCTAATTTTTCTATTTTATCAGTGAGGTATCTATTTTTGAACATAAACTCTTTTAATGACTTAGATAATATTTCTATTTTAGTTTGTGTCTGAAGTTTTTTTAGTTCTGGATTTCCAAGTAGTTAATGTTCGTCATATCAATCATATTTCTCACTTTTACTCATTGTAATTATTTCGGTTTTTTGTTTTTAGAGAATTTTCCTGTTTAAATGTTTTGTTCAAAGTTCTGTTATTTCTTAGAAGCCATTTTATATAATATAATAATAAATATTTATTCTCTCACAATTAAATCTTTAAGCTTCAATCTTACTTTTTAAAATTTTAATTATAAGTTAATAATTTATGGATTTAATATTTATTTAGAGTTGCTATTTATTCTATTCCTTAATGTTTCTTTTATTGATTTAGTAATTGTTTATTTATATTTATTTTTATAAGCTTAATTTATCAAAATTAATAGCTTTATCTTACAAATAAAATTATAATTAATCCTACTTTATAATAATATAATTTAAAGTTAGCTTTAGTTATGTTAAACAATAGAAGTTATTTATTTTTATAAATTTGTTCTATAAATATTTAATCTCATTTATATTTATTATTTTTAAATTTAATTATTCTATTTATTTATAATTTTATCTTTAATAGAAAATTTTATTCTTTTAATTAATATATTTATAAATTATCGCTCATTTAATTCTTTTAATGTATCTTCCTTCAATTGTTAAATTTAATTTAAAAGCCTTTATATATTTATTTATTTTATTTCTTAATAAAGTTTGTTATTATTCAACTTATTCATTAACTCTCTCCTTTCTCTATTTAAATTTTATAATAATTTTCTACCTTTCCTATTTAAATTTAAGGATACTAATTTTTAATGGATTATAGATATAATTAACTTTGGATGTTTAATTTTGCTATTTTTGTTATTTAACTAGTCTCTGTAAGTTAAGAATGAGAATGCTTATTTTTATTAATTTAAATTATATAATTCTAACTTAAATTTATTTAGATAGTTTTTGCATATATTTTGGCTTTTCTCCTATTTAAATATGAGAAGCTTATTTTCTAGTTATAATTTAATATCTTTTTTATTTCAATTAGTTATTTATTACTATATATATTACTAAATTAAAAACTTTAAATTGGAGTTTAGTGAACTTGGAGGACTTTCAACCTCGTGTTCACAGCACCAGTTTGATAACCTGGCTGGAACCAGCTCCCTTCAGAACTCTTTCTTCAGTCGCCTTGGATTATGTACCACTTCGGTTTGTAGATTTGACCTCCTGACGTATAAAATTAGTTACAGTATTCTCGTCTAATTTTATCCTAATATTAGTACTAATATTTTTCTTATTATTTTCTATTTCAGCACTATTATTTAATTAATTTCAATTTCTAACATTGTCTATATTTATGTCCAGTTTGTTTGCATACAAAACATCTTGGTTTATTCCTAATTCATTTCTTGTCCGAACTCCTCGGTAAATTAGTAGCTCCTTCTATGTCCATTGTATCTTGAATTGTCCTAACTTTGAATTCCTACTACTGTTACTACTTGCTGTTCTCTTCAAGCACAGTTGTTCTCTGCTGCAGCAATCCCGTTTCCCTGAAGAAAGTGTTTTGCTCTCGATCGTAGACTTCCCAGAAGCTTTCTTTCCATTCCTTGAGCTCAGTAACTTGATTTTTTAGAGCTCTATTATCTAATCGTAGCCTCTTTACTTCCTTCTTCAGGTCAGAGAATGCGACTAAAATTTATGCCTGTTCTTTCTGGAACTGTGGCATCGCAAACTCTCGCACGGTTGCTGCTTCTTGCGTCTCCAGCACCTTTCTAGGTCCTTCCTCTTCAGTTGGTGTCATCGTAGTAGCCTTTTGACGCTTTTGTCCCATCTTAGTGGTTGGCTTGGAAGTTCCTTGTTGAGTCTATTATTCTTGAAGGTTTTGAGAAGAAGATTATTTCTAGGAAGAAGATGTGTGAGTTAAAGATGAAGGTTCTTACTTTCTCTCCCCTTTTTAGGAGGTGGTATAAAAGCCTTTCTTGAACCCTTCTACCATTTTTTATTTTATTTATATATTTATTACTTATTTTATCTAATTTAACTATTACTTTTAATTCTTTCATTATAAATTAATATTATAACAAATAAAAGCATTACTAAATATAGATAAAGCTTATATAATAAATATAAGTCTTATGAACGATAACTTTACAACTAATGATAAGACCTAATAAATGATTTATCTGTAGTCTTTAAAAATTTCATTAATTGATTCAGAAATATTTTTACGAATTTGAAAAGTAAAGTGAAAGAAGAAGTAATAGTTGTTTACATATTTAAGAATTCATAAATTAGAAAATGATTAAGAAATATAAGCTATCGTTATTTAGTTTGCTGCTATCAATTTTAGTTTATTAAACATTAAAGTAAAATTTAGCCAATTTGATCCAGAAACTTTATTTTCTCAATAATTAAAATGAAAAATAATATTTCTACCTCTTCAATACTAAAGTTTTAGAAAATTATAAAGATTAAATGTGTTAAGGAAGTTATATTTAAAAATAGACTATCTTTGGTTAATTGAAGAAATAAACTAAAAAATGATGTGCACTATTTCATGATATAAAAGCATATAGAAATATTTCTCTTATTTCGGAAATTACTACTTAACCTTAATCTTACATCTAAACAAATTTTAGATAATTGGCAAGAAGAGTAAACTTGATGCTTCATCATATTAAAATTAAAGTCATAAATTAAATCTTACCGAGACTTTATGCATATGAAAATTAAAGTAAAATAGTATAATAAAGATTAATCTTAAACTTAAAGGATAGTAAATCAAGAAGGATTGCTACCTTTATAAAATAAATAAATAAATTTAGCTATTATGTATGTATTAGTACACCTAGTTAATAATCTAAAAAATTCGGAAATAATACACAAAGGGAAAAATTAATTAAAAAAGTTTCATTGTATTAAGAACTAGATTTGAAATAGTAAAATTTATATTTAAGAATTAAAAATTAGATAAAAAATTGGAGGATTTCATTTCCCTTTATCTCTGGACTAAGAACAATTTTTGAGTATCTAAAAAATATTTTAGATAAACAAACTTAATTTAATCTATAATGAAACAATTGGAGATTCTCATAGTTATAAGTATTAATAAAAATATAAATAGCTTTTTTAAAAGTACTTATAAAAATTATAAACTCAATGCAAAATCCAATAAAGTAGGGGATTATAAGATAATTATAAAAAACAAGAATGTATAGAAACTCCTGTGAAAGTTAAGTTAAAATAGAGACATAAAGAGAAAAATTTAAAGAAATGATGCAATAAAAATAACAATGGAAAGAAATAAAAAATAGCATAGCAATAAACCATTTAAATAATAAAATTAGGAATTTATAATTAAGAATATTACTTAAAATAAATAAAAGCTTTAGATATATTAAGATATTTTAAAGTCTCTAAATATAATTATTTATTCATATTATCACACTTCTAATTTGCTGGATAAGAAGCTAATTTTAAGAAACATTTATAAAAAATATTTGGTTTTGTAATAGCTTATTAAATAAAAATAGAATCTTTTAAACTATAGCAATAATTTATGGATTTAATGAGTCTTATTTAAAATTAATGAATGTAAGTTTTCTATTATTAATAAAATTTTATTTTTCATAAAGCAAAATATCCAACGTGCTTCCTTTCTAAATATTAAAAATTAAAATATTAATAGGACTAAATTTAAGATTTGTAAGTATATTTTATAAGCATTTTTCACTAAGATCTGAATTAAAAGACTTAAGATTAGTAAGAAATTAAATAGAAAGAGTTAAGATTATTATTATGCTATAACTATATAAATTTTGTCTATCTTAATTATATTTAAGATTATTGTTAAAGTTAATAAGCTTTTATTCTTATACTACATTTAACTATAAAGTAAATTAGTCTAGTTTCTACTAGAATATATCTAAAGAGTTTATATTCTAGTTATTACAATTAAGATAAAAGAAATACTAAAATAGAAAATACCAAATACCAAATACCAAATTAATTAGTGAATCTAGCTGAAAGTCTATAAATATCCTATTATTAAATTCTTTACAAATATATAAAATATCATAATAAAGTTATATTCAGCTTAATGAAGAATTTAATAACAATTCTTTAAAATATAACAAAATTATAGCCTTATTTTAATTTTATCCTGTGCTAATTAAAGTGACATCATTCTTAAAATTAAAAGTATTAATATATTTTAAACTAAGTTCTTTATAAATGATATATCATAATCTTCTGCTTTTTTATTTTTTAATTTCTTCTACAATGAGTATGATAATTTTTAAATTATATACATAGATAGATATTTGTTCTGCCCAACTTGATATAAATGGTTTTGCTATATCTTTAATTAAGAGATATAATAAATTAATAGTTAGGATTTAATAAAATTGAAATGAATCTAACTTACAATTAATGAATGGCTTTTATAGTTGCCTCATAAGTTTATTTTCTTATAAGATATATCATTGAACTACTTGATGCAATCTATTTTTAATTAATCTTTAGCTTTTTATTTAAGCATCTTAAATTTTAAAAAAGTATAAAGAACTTAGTAAAGAAAAGTAAATAGTTTAATTATTAAATAGAATTATTCTTATCCTTATAAAAAGATTCTGAGTAACTAATATTTCCTCATTTTTAAAAGGCAGCTAGATTTGCTAGTTTTTATCTTAGCTTTAATTAAAATAAAAAATAGATAAATAGATATGGCTAGTTAAGCTTTAGATAGTTGGTAGTAATAATATCTGCTAAGTTATAATAATTATTTATTTAATCTATCTATTTTTAAAAATCTTATAATTCACATCTTCAAATGTCTTGAGCAATTAAGTAAATAAAAGGATGCAGAGAAGATTTGAATGAAATAAAAGCTGAATTGCAAAATAAGGATTATCTTGAGTTTAGTTAATAATAGAGATGTGAGAATCTAAATGATTGGAATAGAATTATTAGTATAATAAATTTATTATTTAGGTATTAGACTAATAATTTATATTAGCTAGATATTTCTTATGTAATTATGAACTATAGTTATCTATCTGAGTTAATACTTTTATCATAAATCCTTAGTAAGCTATTAAACTGGAAATCATAAATATTAAATTATACAATCAGATTCTTTTATTTAAGTTTAAAATAACTACTTACTAATAATATCTAGAAGTCATTTGTAAATAATACCTGAAACCATTCATTTATTAATAATCATAAAAGAAAATTCGTCTATAAGGAATAAAACTTCTTCTATCATAACTTTTCTAGAAATAACTAAATTAAAATAAAATAGTTTATAAGCTACTAGCACTAACTTAAAAATTATTTTAGATATACCTTCTAAAATTATTTATAAAGTTAAGTTATGAACATTATATTTCATTGCCTTTATCTTTACCTTTGTTTCCTTAATACCATTTTAAAATAGATCTATGATTATAGCAGCTTAATTAGATTTATTTTAAATCATTTATCTAGTTTGAAACACTAATAAGTTTTAAGATAACTATTTAATTATATAATAATTAATAGCTCTTAAAATAGCTATTAATAAATCCCATAGATAAACTAACTTTTTGCTTTTCCAAATTATTTTTTAATTTAATAAGAGAAATTCATTATTTTAGTTTAGGTAGAACTTAAATAGTTGTATTTAATTGTCATGGTATCATCAAAATTTTTATAAAACAGAAAAGCTAAAATTCTATCTTAATAATTATACTTCCTAATGTTTTAATGCTAATTATAGATATAATTAAGAGGTGCTAAACAATTAAGATATTTTATAAAAATTAAGAATCTTCAGAACTCTAAATTTACTAAAAGTATAAAGATAAAAGAATTGTTCAAACTAAATAAAAGCCTAGAAAATCTAGATATTTAACTTTAATTAAATAAATTTTATCCTATGCATGCTATTATTTAAAGCAAATCTTTTATAATAAATAAAAGGCAAAAGAAAATTAGATAGTAATCAGTTGAAAATAATAATTATTTTAATAAAATCCATTTATAAGTTTATAAGATATCTTGTAAGCGAAAAAGAAAAATAAGAAATAGCACTGTAAATAATCTAATAAGCTAAAGGCTTATAACTAGTATAAATTAAAAATAATTATAGATTTACAGTTTATCCTTGAAAACCTTCATAGTTGAGAAATAAAATAAATAAGAAGATAAAATTATATCTAAATTTAAGAAATAACCTTTTAGAAAAATTAAAACATATGACAATTAAATAAAGGAGAGAACTTAAAATAAACTAAATTTTAGCTATTTATTATTTTAATTGTGCTATGTAAAATATCAATCAAATAGTAAAATTATTAAATTTAAAATAAAGATTTTGTAATAAAGTTCCACCAAAGAAATTTTATACCTGGCTTTAATTACTTGTTTTTAGCTATTGATAAGCCCAGATCTTTACTCATACTAGTTACTAAGTTTATAAATAGTAATATTAAAACATTAATAAATAATTAATATGACTTAATAATTTAAAGATAGGTATAAATTGTTTAAATTTATGTATATTAACTCATCTCCTTCTTTACTTTTTAATTTCAACTTGAGATTCCTAAATAAAAGTAGAATTGTTTTATTGATTTGAAGTATCTCTTGTTCTTGATTTTTTTCTTCTCCTTCTATCAGTTCTTTATGTTTCCCTATTTTATACTTAAGTTTAAAATAAGTTTTAATCCAATGTCACTTACTGTTACTAGTTTCTTATTTTTAAACTTTTTCTTTGCTTTATGAAATTATAGATTATTAGAATCAAAGCAAGGAGATAATTTAATATGAAAATGAGCATGGTAATTACCACAATTACAAAAGCGAAGCTTTCAAGCTTATTAGGATTTTTATTTACATAAAATGAAAATTAAAGGAGTAAAATAAAAATCCAAATCTCATTTATAATGCTTATTACTAGTATAAATTTATCCTTCAAAGGTCTAAATCTAAGTAAATAACTTATTCATACCAATTATAAAAAAGAACTCAGGGATATCTAAAGTTCAGGCCATTCTTAACAAATTATCAGTATAAAGGCTAGAGTTACTCTTCTAATAAAGAAGAATACATAAAAGTATAAAATCTAACTAGAGTCAGTCTCTTTAAGTTCGCAAAATAAACTGCTATATTTCTGTAAAATTTCCTTTTTAAGTTTTAAATTTTATTAATTTACTATTTAAGATTTTAAATCATTTTATTCTAATTTTTGAAATTTCTTAATTTTAGTAATCACTATGTAGCAAAAAAATATAATCAGAATCTGTATTATAGAACTTACTAGAAGGAAATAAGAAACGAAAACGTTCAGAGAAACATAAAAGTCTTCTAAACTTGAAAATCTAATTTAAAGGAAAACTGAAATCGTTAATCCTAGTGATATATTCATACCTAATCTTATAAAGGCTGAATATCTATAATTTCTATACAAGTTCTTTAAAAATTTTAGCAAAAATAGTTCAGCATTTTTTAATTGCCATATTAAATAGAAAATAATTACACATAGTAAAATATCAAAAAGCTAAGTAAGTTCATTTGAGAAAAGTGAAGCAGAATTGATACTTTAGATCTATAAGTTGTATCGTATTTTAGTTTAAGATTCTTTATGAGAGTTAAAATCTAATCCAATAAAATCTAAAATTTCTTGTTAAATATCAATATATACTAGATAAAGAGCTTATAAAATATTAGGCATCATTACAGTAATAAGACCAGTACATTTTATCATTTCGTTTAAACATTAAGCAATTCAAAATTATTAGCAAGAGGAAAATTATCCAGAACTCATAATTAAAGAAGTATATCCAATGGCTGCAGTAGTAGACATAGTATACAAAGAAATCCTTTTAGTATCTTAAATAAATATTTTTTATTATTTTGTTAAATTTAAGTCATAAAGATTATTAGGAACTTTATTCTAGGATTTTAATTCGTTTTCATCTTTTTCAATTTCTTCATCATTGCCTGATTTATTTTTTTCTTCTTCGATACATTTTCCATTATCATACAATGTATAATTTGCGAAACATTCTAAACATTAGGAGTTGTTACAGTATTTGCAATACGGAATAAAGAAAAAAGCAAGGTTAGTAAATATCATTTTGATCATTATCTTAGAAATATTAATTATTATTAGAATCTATGCATTCTTAGTCCTTTAATATGCAAGTTTAGTTGCATAATTTATAATTAATATCGCATTTTTTACACCAAGGTTCATAAAAAGTACTAGAACTTCCATAGTCACCAGATATACAACCTTCTTTGACTTAAGTTATGTTGATACATGTTAAGTTTTGATTTAAAAAATATCCATCTTCACACATTGTGCACATATCTTTATTGTATTTTGTACAGTTAGGTATTTCTAAGCATGATTCACATTCGTTAAATATATTTTCACAATAATTTTCATTACAAATGTATCTATTTCCTTTTAAAGTACTATTTTCTCGACATTCAAAGCAATTTCATCTATTCGAACATGATTTACAATCTAGACTTCATTTATTACAATCTCAACAAGTTCCTTATACGTTTGTTTATCCAACTTATTCGCATTAAGGAATACAACTTCTTTGTGTTTCGTCGTAAAAATGATTTTTATTTTCGCAATAGCAAATTTATCCACTTTTAACTAGACCTTCTTAACTAGAGCACGAATTTAAAAATTCATTATTATAATAATTTAATAGTTTTTCTTATTATACACAAATTTTATTTCCAGCATAATTTCATTATGCTGTATAATTCTATGGACATTTATCAAGACATTACCATTAATTTTATTTTTCATCATTATAGTTTTATTTTCCACAAAAGCAAGTTTTATTGTAAATGCAATCTTGCGTTTTTCTGCAGTCACTCCCACATCCTGTACACGTAAATCTGTCTGTTTACATTTAAAAATAATTAAAGGGACAGCTTTAATTACTTTATTCTTAGCAAGTTCCTTCTACTGTCAACAAATTTGAAGGACACTTGGTGCAATAAAGAGTCTATTTTCATAAGGATATTGAACAATTCTGGCATTCTTCGTGGATAATTGAACAGTTGTAGCATTACTCATTTCAATCAATCTATACATTCCACTAGGACATTCACATTTATTGCTTTTATTAATAAATCCTTAAGGACAGCTGCTAACACATTTAGAGAAAAAATCTCCAAACAGTGAATAACCATTATCACATTTAGTACAACGAACTACGTAATATGCTTCACCATAATTGGCTTCGCAAGCTATGCGTTTATCAATTTAACATTTCTAACATATTTAAGTATATTTATGTCAGAAGTAACCTACTTGACATTCACACTTGCCTTCTTTGTAAATTACTCAGTTGAATTCATTAGGACATACAGACATAATTGAACCGTCATGCTTAGATATCCAAGTTTGGTTTAAATTTTATGAAGAAGAAAGCTTAATCAAACTCATTTGAAACCAAAGTGAAAATAAGTAATTATTATGAAAAAATTTATCTATAAAAGTATAATAAAGAGATTAACCTTTATTTCAAATCCCTTATTGTACTCTTAATGCAATTTTCCATTTTATAACGAAATAGTTAAATTAAAATATCAATAACTATTAATTTAAAATGTAAACTTAGCAACCCCATTTTATATCAGACTTTCTATTCTAAATAAATTGAAAGCTATTCATTTAAGTGGCTAACATATTTTCTTAGAGTTTTAAAATAAAGTTTACTTTTACATTCCTAAACTAGCATTTACTACTTTAGTAGCAAAGCTAAAGTATTTTCTGAATCTTAAATTCTTCTTAATTAATTAAAATTAAATTAATAATAAAAACTTTATTGGTCTACATTATAAAGCAGATTAAGAATTTTCCGTTAATTTGAGTTTTAATTAAGTTGCTAGTAAATTTTATTGAGATAAGCTAAAAAATATAAAGTGGATGATTATGAAGAAGTTTGGTAAATTAGTACTTATAAGTTACTAATAATTAAATTTATTTGCTTTCTAAAATCCAAGAAAAAGCTTTCTTGATTAATTAAATGATTGAATATTTCTTCTTAGTAGAAACTTAAAAAAACTATTTTTTTAAATCAATTTTTTAGATACTTAAAGCTCTATTTAGACTGTTCATTTATTCTTTTTTAATAACGAGCGAACTTAGAAAAATAACTTCGAAAGATAAAGTTTTTTCTTTACCTAAAAAGATTTTTAGGTTTGTAGAATAAATAAATCTAATAAGGATGTAAGCTATTTAAATAATAAAATTTTAAATTAAAAATAGCAAAATATCTAAAATCATTTATCTATATTAAAGCTAAAAGTTTTGAAAGAACTTTTAATTTTTATTCTAAAGTTATTTTAAACGAAAAGAGAAGTTAATTAAATATAAGATGAATTTCAAAATTATTATATTAAATAAGTATATTTATAAAATGTAAAAACTTTAAATCTTTTAAAATTATACTAATTTTCATTGCTTGATAATTTTAATTATTAAAATTATCAACAAATTTTAATTGGATAAGGTCAACTGAAGCAAATGAAAAGAATCTATTATGAATTAGGTAAGAAAGAATTTATTTAATTGAAGTATAAAATATTTCAATTTTTATCAAATTGTGGAAGTTCTTGAATTTGATTATTTTTTATTGAATTAACATCCTCATACATAATTAAAAAATAGAATAAATCTAAATAATTTGAATTTATATTTGAATTAGCTATAATTGAAAGCATTTCACTATAGCTTTTACTTATTCTGAATAAAACAATTAAGATGTGAATGTATTGCTCAATAATTTGATATTCATTCGCTTTTTTAATTTTACAATGTTAATTATATTTAATTAACTATTTAAAATAAGCATAATAAATCACTTAAATCCCTACTAATATCATTTTATATAAACTAATTAAATCATATTTTCTATCAAACTACTATCCTTTTATAAATACTTTTCTCTATCTCTTCAAATTAAAAAATATTTTAAAATTATTAGAATTTCTTATTTTTTATTTATATATTTAAAAGAACAAAAAGCTAATTAAAATAAATGCTTAGATCATAATTTAAAAATTGTATAGAATGAAGATGTGAATGTGCTTATTATTTTTTAATTTATGAAACTATTAGCAAAAAAGCTAAAAGTTAACAGGATTTAAATAATATACAAATTTAAGAATTTATAAGATACATGTCAGTCTATTAGATTTATTTAAAATAATAAAAACTATTAATAAGTAACACTTTTAAATTTCGAAATTGCTAGTTCAAAGTATCTAAAATATTTCTATTATTTAAGTTTTAGTTTAATTATAATTATTTTATTATCTATTGCTTATTTTAAATCTTTTGATACTTTTATTAATTAAAAATAAATTATAAGCAGAATTATTTATCTAAATTTATGGTGTGGATAATAAGTTGCTGTCAAATTTAAATGTTTATTTAAAAAGGTAGATAAACAATTTTAATTTAAATTCCTAAATTAAATTTAAATTAAGTATACTAAAAGTAAAGTTTTCTTTTATTAGTTTTTATTTAATTATTTATGTATATCTCTGTGTATTTATATTTTATATGTTTTATATATCATTAATTTTTATCTTTTTTAAATGGTAATTTTATATCTTAGACTAGCCTTTATTTATTTATTTTATATCTATCTTTTTTATTAATTTTAGATTAAATAACTTAAAGCTACTATAATCTAATTTTTTTTATGCTTCTATCTAGCTTAAAGCTCTAACCATTTTATGTCTATAGTTATAACTATAAAATGATTTAAATTAAATAGAACTAAGAATTGAAGGAAATAATAACAAGCTTAAACCTTTTATTTAAGCAAATAATTATTTTCTTAAAATTTTAAAAAAGTAAATTAAATTATGTTTAGTAGCAAAAAATTACCTATTCTTTTTAATTATTTCTTCATTGCTTTAAGATATTTTGTTCATTTTTATCTAAAAAAACAGCTTAAAATTAATTATCAAGATATTCTAAAAATGACTTATTTTAAATAGATTAAAGAAATATCTTCCCCTGAAAAATTTTGTTTGATATGATTATGTTTTTGATTAAGACATAAAATAGATAATTTATTACTAAATGAACTTATTAATTTTTAGAAACGTAAAAAGTTAATAATGCTTCTAAGTTTACTTTTAAGAAATGTTTTATTAAAAAAATTAATTTCAAATGTTTGACGCATTTCTTATAATTTTTTAATTTGATATATATGATATTCAAATACTAAATTAGATTTGGTTGTATCTAATAAATTTTTCAAACTTTAATCATTAATAGGTTGAAATAAATATCTGAAAATAAATGTTTTATAACATTTATTTAGTTATCATTTTTTAATTATTTCATATTAAAGTTTAAGATAATTTAAACTTTCATCAATAAATATAACTTTCTCTTTTATACATTCTTTTTAAATGCCTGAGATGTTTAAGTCAAATTATATGATAAACTTGCTCTTTTAAACTTCTAACTTATTATTAAATTCATTTGCTTAGATTTATTAATTTAAAATATAATATTAGTTAAATATAAGTTAAGAATATATTATTTTTCTGCTTGCATATTCATATACTCAATCATAATCTCTATCATTTACTATTATTATATATTTGCATTTAAATATTTTCGTAGAGAGTTTATCTCAAATCTAATTAATCTATTCTTTTGTGAGAATATTCCCAAAGATTATAAATAAGCCTATTCTAGAATCTCTCTTTATTATTCCTGCTGAGTATCTAAGTGTTTGATAATTAGATATCTCATTAATCATATAATTGCTTTATCAAGGTTAATTTTATCTTTCACTCTTTTAGCTTTTGAATTGCCAAATATTTGTTCAATTATTTCTTTTATTCTTTAAAAAAACCTTAGAAAGTAGAAGGAATTTGCTTATAGAATATTTTATTTTAATTAATAGAATTAGACTATTTAATAAATAACTATTATAGATTTTCTAGTACTTATATGCATTTCCTTTATTCTCTAAATAAAATCAGCTATATAATAAATTTTATTAAATAAGAAAAGCTTGGGAATTACAATTTATGTTTTCTCTTAATTTATTCTAAGTTCTATATTTACTTGTAGATTATATTAATTCTTACAGATTTAATTTTTAGCCTGATTTATTAAATCTAATAAGTTTCAATTTAAGTATTAACTAATTGAAGTTGCTATTATATTCTCAATTTGTTTATTATTCTATTAATTTATGCTTCTTTTAATTATTTACTAATTTATTACTTTATAGATTTTAATCTTAGCTTAGTTTAAATTAATTCCTTAATTAATTAAAAAATTTAATTTAAGTCTATTTATCATTCAGTTTTTATAGAGATTTAAGTTTTGATTATTAAATTTTCTATTTCAATCAATAGAGGTTTGTTTTGCTATTATGCTTATTAAATTAGCCTCTATTTTTTAAATTAGTTTTATTAATAAATAATTTATCTATTTATTTATTTCTATTTTTACACTCTTATACAAATATTAGTTTTTTATTTAAATTTTCTTTATATATAGAAATAGATTTAATCTGACTCTTTATATCTAACTATTATACTTCTAGTGGTACCTATAACCTTGAAAAATAGACTTGATTTAAAAGTGTAAAAATAGAAATAGATAATTATACTAGAATCATATGATATAATCCTTTAGCTAAAACCCTTTAATATGTATTCTCAAACTAGTTAAACTTTATTATGGAATATTATTAAACTTTTAGGACTAATAGTTAGGAAACTTATTCTAGTAGCTTTATATTTCTTTAGCTTCCATTAATACTAAATTAAAGCTTTTTAGATGTAGGAAATATAGTTTATTATTTTATCTATTACATTCCTAAGTAAATAGCAACACTTCAATTAAATTATAGAAGGTAGATAAAATAAATATAATTTAGATTGAAAGATATGAGATGAAAGTAGGATAGTTATATTTATAGACTAATTTTCCAAAGATAAAGTTTATAACTTAAAGTATATAACTTAGATTGTTGCTATACACCAAAATATAATAAAGTAGCAGTTAATTAATATCTTAATACTAAGAACAAAAAATTAATATAAGCATATGCTACTGATGCTGCTTATCTTATTAATACCAATCTAGTTATTTATCTCAGAACCTTAATCCAATCTAATAATAATACTAAATAATATATACCTTTCAGGCTAAATTTATAATAGCTAAATGCAATTAAAGAGATAAAGGAATTAATTAATTCAAATTATGGGAACAAATCCTTCTTTCTTAGTTAATGAAGCTAAATATTTATTTAGTAAGCTAACTAAATAATAGCTTAGCTATTATTTATTAATCTATCTCAAAAACAGTTTAACACTATTTCCTAAAATCTCAAATTTATAGTTATTTTATCATTTAATATTACCCATTTAGTGCTTTGCTTATAAGATTGGTCTAATTGTTATTATTTTTAAACCAAAGTCTCTTAATTTAAAAGATATAGAGATCAAAATGGATCAAAAGGAATATTAAAATTAATTAGAAGAGCATTAGCCTTTCCGAAAGACTTCCCCTAGAATCTTACACCGAAATGCTTAGTTAAATCCATAAACAAGCAAAGGCTAGACTAGATCTTAATCTGATTTAAAAAGAAGGTAAATTTGAATCACAATAAATAATAGCAATAGTTTTCCTTAAATAGCAATAGATTTATAAAAAAGCTTAATCTTATTTAACTCTTGAAAATAGAAACGGAAATAAAATTACAAAATAGTAGGAAGAAAACTAAGAAAACATGAAATATAATGCTGAAGAAGATTAATAGATTTAATTTATCCTTTCAAAGTGTAGATGCTCTACTAAAAATGAAATTATTTAATATAATATCATGAATATGGTTTAGATCAATGACATTAAGGCTCAGATAGAAAAGCTAAAAGATAAATTAAAAGCGAAATAAAAAATTTGAAGGACTAAGGGAAAAAGTAAAATGAGATCTAGTGGGACTTACTTAATAAATCAGAAACTGAGAAAAAAAATATAAAGAATTAATTAAAATGGGTAGAAAATGACTATGAAGATATTTAAAAGCAAGAGTTAGAACTAAAAGAAAAACTAAATAATTTAATGATGAGAATAATAAGTTAAGAAAGTAAATCAAAACACTTGATAGATTTAGATATATAAATTAAATATACTCAGGAGAAAATAGATAATATAAGTTAAAATCTTGAAAACATAATAGCTAAAGAGAAAGTTTAAAAGATAAAATTTAGTAATGTAAACATAATAGAATTTGAATAGATAAGAATTTAGAAATTACAGAGCTTTATTAATTGAATTGTAGAGGATAGAAGAAAATGGAAAAATGAATATCGAAGATTAAAAAAATTAAAAAGAGATATGCAAAGCCATTAATTCTTAAGAGTAAAATTGGCAAGATTATGTAAATCAGATAACAAGCGTGGAAAATTAAGCAAGCAAGGAAGAATCTAAAGACTGAAAAAAGGAGAGAGAAGATTAGCATGAAAGGAGTGTAGATTGTTATCAAAGTGATAGTGAATCTAATTAAATCTAAATTCACAAAGCATAAAAAAAGGAAGAGTAGTAATGAAGATAACGTAAGAGTTTTAGTGGTGAATTGAAAATAAAAAAGTAAATTGGTTAAAAGAAAAATAAAACAACAAGAATTTTACTTCGAATAAAGTTAAAAGTTATTGACATAAAACTAGGAATCACCATATCAATCATAAGCTATAGACTAAGAATTTTACAACGCAACGTAAAGATTTAAAGCTTGGAAAGAAATACTAGGAAAAAAAGTGTAAAAATACAAAGTTAAAATAGCAAGTTTAAAAGAAGATAAAAAGGAATTAGTAGAAATAAATCTTAAATTAATATCTTAGTTAGATGAGAAAAATAAAAAACTATCAAATCTGGATAGATAGTAAACTGGATAAATTCAACTATTGAACAAACAAATTTAATATTTGGAAGCTTAGCTAAAAGAGTATACGGATTAATTACAAAAATATTAAAGCATAAATATCAAATAAGATATTAAATCTTAACAAGATAGTGAATAAACTAACTAAGCTGAGCAGCTTCCAACAACAAATTAGTAGTATTCAGATCAAAATTTCTTAGTAGAGTAATTAAATAGACTGAAAGCCGACAAAATTGAAAAAGAAAAATAAAGAAATGAGTAAGATAAATTACTGTAGCAAATAAAAGAAGATATGATAAAGCACGAAAAATTTATTGAGGAAATAAAGTTTAAAATTGCAATAACAAGCAGTAGAAAACAAAATACTAAAAAGGAAAATATTGCATTATTAAAAGGAAAAACAGGGTTAATTAAAGGAACTATAGAAAAAATATAAAAACCAAGTAAAAATTGTCCAGCTAACTATAGTAGAAGTACTAAGAAGAATAGATATAAAGAAAAGATTTAGAGTAGAAATATGAAAAGTTGAAATCTCTAAATTAGAGTGATAGATGAAAGAGTGTAGACTTTAACTCGTAGCTAAATTAAAGCAATTAAAAGAATAAGCTACGATAATTTTCTCAGAAGAATGTATTTAATGCCAATCATTCTAGCTATAAATTTAAGAGTTGAATAATAGAAATCAGTAACTAATGGGTGTGAATTGATGAACTATAATCTCAAATTCCTTAGAACTAATAATAGAATATTAACAATAAGAAAAGGAAAATACAAGTTAAAAGCAAATTATAGAAGATTCGCAGCAAATTTAAGCCAATGCTAAGCATAATTTCGATCAGGAAGAATGGTCTAGCTAGTTTAACGAAAGTCAAGAAGAATATTCAATTTAGTCAAATTCATTCGATTAAAAGAGTGAAATAAAGGGAGAGAAATTAGAAAATTTTAACGAGATGAAAAATGAAGATGAGTTTGTAATATTTTCAAGGCGAAAGTTTATCTAATAAAATAGAGACCATTTACCTTTAGTTTACTTTTGAAGAAACTAAGTAGCCAAATTTTATAACTTTTGAATAGCAGCAAATAGAAATGAGCTTGTAAGAGGCTGTGATAGCATAATTGAATATCTAAATTTAAAAAATAAAAGTTTTAGATGCAGAATTATTAGAACTAAACTAAGAGTCAGAGGGAAAAGTAAAATCACTCTTAATTCAGAATGAAAATTTGGTACAAGAACTCGAAAGCATTTTAAAGACAATTAGAAATTCTAAAAGAACAAAACTACAAATTAGAAGAACTTTAACTTTAAAATTTCTAGTTAAGAGAAACAATAGATAAATTAGAGAAAGATTAAAAAGGATTTAACGAAGCAAGCAACATAAAAAAGGATAATGAGATAAACAGTTTGAAAGAATAAATTCAAGTAGTGCAATAAAGGAGCAAGCAATAATTTGATATAAATCAGTAAAAAGAAGAAAAATAGCCACAAGAAAGAATAGTAAATCCACAAAAGGGATTCCATTAAAATAAAGAATAAAATGGTATATTATAGCAGCGAAGATTATAGTAAATACATATAGAAAATTAAAGCTTTAGAAGCAGAAGTAAATCTTAAACAATAAAAAATTAAAAATTAAAAAAAAGTAAGACAAATATCAATGCGTAGTTGGAATATCTTTAAGTATAGAACTTGAATCAAAGTAAGGAAATAAAGTTTTTATAAAGCTAGATTAATGACTTATTAAAGCTTAATTCTAGTTAGACAGACTTAGATCTATTTGAAAGAGAAAAAAATAAATTAAATAAGAAATTTAAGAAAGAAATAGCATGAAAGGAGGAATATTAAAAGCAGCATGAAGAAGAAATTAAATAAATAATAAGCACAAATCAAGTTTAAAAATAAACCATTTAAGATTTGAAGCTTTAAAAGAGTCAGACCAAAATGAAGGAAGAATAATTAGAGGAAAATTAGGCAGAGCTTGAAGGACTGAGGCTTAAAAATTAAACTCTTTAGAAATCGATCGAGGATTTATAAATTAGGTTGAAACAATTAAGGATTTAAATTAAAAATCATAATAGTACGTGAAAGACGAAAGATTAAAATTTTGAAGAAATAACCTATAATTTACTAAATGCTCAAAATGAAAAATAACAAACACTTAGAACTTTAGAAAAGAATAATATATAACCAAGTAATAAAAATAAATGATTAATCTACATGAAGAAAGTATAAATGAAATTAAAATTGAAAAAGAATAAGTAAGTTTAAAAACTAGAAAGCATTATAGAAGAAAGATAAAGTAATCTAACTTAAATTAATTATCTACAAAATGAAAATTAAATAATAGATAGAAAAAAACTAATTTCTAGAAGAGCAAATATAAAATGTGTAGAAACAGTTAAATTTAACTATTAGCAAAAATAAAGAAATGCAATAAACTGTAAAAGAGAACTAGTTTTTGGAAAGAGAAATAATTAGTTAACGTTTGAGAAACGCAAACAATTAAGAAAAAGATAAACTAGTTTTATAATTAGAGTAGTAGAATCAGCAACTTTAAAGCGATAACGAATAAAAGCATAAGTAAATTTTATAAATGCAAAAAGAAATTGGAGAAGCAAAAAGTTAGATAGAATAATTGAAAAAAGAAA
>CAMPDV010003756.1:0-27211 GCA_946699065.1 Loxodes magnus
GAGAAGTATTAAGTATTAGAAAAGTGAAGAAGCAGAGTAAGAAAAGAAGATAGAATTTCAGTTTTAAGGGAGTATGCTTTGAGAAGTATTAAGTATTTAGAAAAGTGAAGAAGTAGAGTAAGAAAAGAAGAAAGAATTTCAGTTTTAAGTAGTATGCTTTGAGAAGTATTAAGTATTTAGAAAAGTGAAGAAGCAGAGTAAGAAAAGAAGGTAGAATTTCAGTTTTATGTAGTATGCTTTGAGAAGTATTAAGTATTTAGAAAAGTGAAGAAGCAGAGTAAGAAAAGAAGATAGAATTTCAGTTTTAAGGAGTACGCTTTGAGAAGTATTAAGTATTTAGAAAAGTGAAGAAGCAGAGTAAGAAAAGAAGATAGAATTTCAGTTTTAAGTAGTATGCTTTGAGAAGTATTAAGTTTTTAGAAAAGTGAAGAAGTAGAGTAAGAAAAGAAGAAAGAATTACAGTTTTAAGTATTAAGATTTGAGAAGTATTAAGTATTTAGAAAAGTGAAGAAGCAGAGTAAGAAAAGAAGATAGAATTTCAGTTTTAAGTAGTATGCTTTGAGAAGTATTAAGTATTTAGAAAAGTGAAGAAGCAGAGTAAGAAAAGAAGAAAGAATTTCAGTTTTAAGGAGTATGCTTTGAGAAGTATTAAGTATTTAGAAAAGTGAAGAAGTAGAGTAAGAAAAGAAGAAAGAATTTCAGTTTTAAGTAGTATGCTTTGAGAAGTATTAAGTATTTAGAAAAGTGAAGAAGCAGAGTAAGAAAAGAAGGTAGAATTTCAGTTTTATGTAGTATGCTTTGAGAAGTATTAAGTATTTAGAAAAGTGAAGAAGCAGAGAAAGAAAAGAAGGTAGAATTTCAGTTTTAAGGAGTATGCTTTGAGAAGTATTAAGTATTTAGAAAAGTGAAGAAGCAGAGTAAGAAAAGAAGATAGAATTTCAGTTTTAAGTATTAAGATTTGAGAAGTATTAAGTATTTAGAAAAGTAAAGAAGTAGAGTAAGAAAAGAAGATAGAATTTCAGTTTTAAGTAGTATGCTTTGAGAAGTATTAAGTATTTAGAAAAGTGAAGAAGCAGAGTAAGAAAAGAAGAAAGAATTACAGTTTTAAGGAGTATGCTTTGAGAAGTATTAAGTATTTAGAAAAGTGAAGAAGCAGAGAAAGAAAAGAAGGTAGAATTTCAGTTTTATGTAGTATGCTTTGAGAAGTATTAAGTATTTAGAAAAGTGAAGAAGCAGAGTAAGAAAAGAAGATAGAATTTCAGTTTAAAGAGTATGTTTTGAGAAGTATTAAGTATTTAGAAAAGTGAAGAAGCAGAGTAAGAAAAGAAGATAGAATTTCAGTTTTAAGTAGTATGCTTTGAGAAGTATTAAGTATTTAGAAAAGTGAAGAAGCAGAGTAAGAAAAGAAGATAGAATTTCAGTTTAAAGAGTATGTTTTGAGAAGTATTAAGTATTTAGAAAAGTGAAGAAGTAGAGTAAGAAAAGAAGAAAGAATTTCAGTTTTAAGTAGTATGCTTTGAGAAGTATTAAGTATTTAGAAAAGTGAAGAAGCAGAGTAAGAAAAGAAGGTAGAATTTCAGTTTTATGTAGTATGCTTTGAGAAGTATTAAGTATTTAGAAAAGTGAAGAAGCAGAGAAAGAAAAGAAGGTAGAATTTCAGTTTTAAGGAGTATGCTTTGAGAAGTATTAAGTATTTAGAAAAGTGAAGAAGCAGAGTAAGAAAAGAAGAAAGAATTTCAGTTTAAAGAGTATGTTTTGAGAAGTATTAAGTATTTAGAAAAGTGAAGAAGCAGAGTAAGAAAAGAAGAAAGAATTACAGTTTTAAGGAGTATGCTTTGAGAAGTATTAAGTATTTAGAAAAGTGAAGAAGCAGAGTAAGAAAAGAAGGTAGAATTTCAGTTTTAAGGAGTATGCTTTGAGAAGTATTAAGTATTTAGAAAAGTAAAGAAGTAGAGTAAGAAAAGAAGATAGAATTTCAGTTTTAAGTATTATGCTTTGAGAAGTATTAATTATTTAGAAAAGTGAAGAAGCAGAGAAAGAAAAGAAGGTAGAATTTCAGTTTTAAGGAGTATGCTTTGAGAAGTATTAAGTATTTAGAAAAGTGAAGAAGTAGAGTAAGAAAAGAAGAAAGAATTTCAGTTTTAAGTATTAAGATTTGAGAAGTATTAAGTATTTAGAAAAGTAAAGAAGTAGAGTAAGAAAAGAAGATAGAATTTCAGTTTTAAGTAGTATGCTTTGAGAAGTATTAAGTATTTAGAAAAGTGAAGAAGCAGAGTAAGAAAAGAAGATAGAATTACAGTTTTAAGGAGTATGCTTTGAGAAGTATTAAGTATTTAGAAAAGTGAAGAAGCAGAGAAAGAAAAGAAGGTAGAATTTCAGTTTTATGTAGTATGCTTTGAGAAGTATTAAGTATTTAGAAAAGTGAAGAAGCAGAGTAAGAAAAGAAGATAGAATTTCAGTTTAAAGAGTATGTTTTGAGAAGTATTAAGTATTTAGAAAAGTGAAGAAGCAGAGTAAGAAAAGAAGATAGAATTTCAGTTTTAAGTAGTATGCTTTGAGAAGTATTAAGTATTTAGAAAAGTGAAGAAGCAGAGTAAGAAAAGAAGAAAGAATTTCAGTTTTAAGGAGTATGCTTTGAGAAGTATTAAGTATTTAGAAAAGTGAAGAAGTAGAGTAAGAAAAGAAGAAAGAATTTCAGTTTTAAGTAGTATGCTTTGAGAAGTATTAAGTATTTAGAAAAGTGAAGAAGCAGAGTAAGAAAAGAAGGTAGAATTTCAGTTTTATGTAGTATGCTTTGAGAAGTATTAAGTATTTAGAAAAGTGAAGAAGCAGAGAAAGAAAAGAAGGTAGAATTTCAGTTTTAAGGAGTATGCTTTGAGAAGTATTAAGTATTTAGAAAAGTGAAGAAGCAGAGTAAGAAAAGAAGAAAGAATTTCAGTTTAAAGAGTATGTTTTGAGAAGTATTAAGTATTTAGAAAAGTGAAGAAGCAGAGTAAGAAAAGAAGAAAGAATTACAGTTTTAAGGAGTATGCTTTGAGAAGTATTAAGTATTTAGAAAAGTGAAGAAGCAGAGTAAGAAAAGAAGGTAGAATTTCAGTTTTAAGGAGTATGCTTTGAGAAGTATTAAGTATTTAGAAAAGTAAAGAAGTAGAGTAAGAAAAGAAGAAAGAATTACAGTTTAAGTAGTATGCTTTGAGAAGTATTAAGTATTTAGAAAAGTGAAGAAGCAGAGTAAGAAAAGAAGATAGAATTTCAGTTTTAAGGAGTATGCTTTGAGAAGTATTAAGTATTTAGAAAAGTGAAGAAGCAGAGTAAGAAAAGAAGATAGAATTTCAGTTTTAAGGAGTACGCTTTGAGAAGTATTAAGTATTTAGAAAAGTGAAGAAGCAGAGTAAGAAAAGAAGATAGAATTTCAGTTTTAAGTAGTATGCTTTGAGAAGTATTAAGTTTTTAGAAAAGTGAAGAAGCAGAGTAAGAAAAGAAGAAAGAATTACAGTTTTAAGTATTAAGATTTGAGAAGTATTAAGTATTTAGAAAAGTGAAGAAGCAGAGTAAGAAAAGAAGATAGAATTTCAGTTTTAAGTAGTATGCTTTGAGAAGTATTAAGTATTTAGAAAAGTGAAGAAGCAGAGTAAGAAAAGAAGATAGAATTTCAGTTTTAAGGAGTATGCTTTGAGAAGTATTAAGTATTTAGAAAAGTGAAGAAGTAGAGTAAGAAAAGAAGAAAGAATTTCAGTTTTAAGTAGTATGCTTTGAGAAGTATTAAGTATTTAGAAAAGTGAAGAAGCAGAGTAAGAAAAGAAGGTAGAATTTCAGTTTTATGTAGTATGCTTTGAGAAGTATTAAGTATTTAGAAAAGTGAAGAAGCAGAGTAAGAAAAGAAGATAGAATTTCAGTTTTAAGGAGTACGCTTTGAGAAGTATTAAGTATTTAGAAAAGTGAAGAAGCAGAGTAAGAAAAGAAGATAGAATTTCAGTTTTAAGTAGTATGCTTTGAGAAGTATTAAGTTTTTAGAAAAGTGAAGAAGTAGAGTAAGAAAAGAAGAAAGAATTACAGTTTTAAGTATTAAGATTTGAGAAGTATTAAGTATTTAGAAAAGTGAAGAAGCAGAGTAAGAAAAGAAGATAGAATTTCAGTTTTAAGTAGTATGCTTTGAGAAGTATTAAGTATTTAGAAAAGTGAAGAAGCAGAGTAAGAAAAGAAGAAAGAATTTCAGTTTTAAGGAGTATGCTTTGAGAAGTATTAAGTATTTAGAAAAGTGAAGAAGCAGAGTAAGAAAAGAAGGTAGAATTTCAGTTTTAAGGAGTATGCTTTGAGAAGTATTAAGTATTTAGAAAAGTAAAGAAGTAGAGTAAGAAAAGAAGAAAGAATTTCAGTTTTAAGTAGTATGCTTTGAGAAGTATTAAGTATTTAGAAAAGTGAAGAAGCAGAGTAAGAAAAGAAGATAGAATTTCAGTTTAAAGAGTATGTTTTGAGAAGTATTAAGTATTTAGAAAAGTGAAGAAGCAGAGTAAGAAAAGAAGATAGAATTTCAGTTTTAAGTAGTATGCTTTGAGAAGTATTAAGTATTTAGAAAAGTGAAGAAGTAGAGTAAGAAAAGAAGAAAGAATTTCAGTTTAAAGAGTATGTTTTGAGAAGTAATAAGTATTTAGAAAAGTGAAGAAGCAGAGTAAGAAAAGAAGATAGAATTTCAGTTTTAAGTAGTATGCTTTGAGAAGTATTAAGTATTTAGAAAAGTGAAGAAGCAGAGTAAGAAAAGAAGGTAGAATTTCAGTTTTAAGGAGTATGCTTTGAGAAGTATTAAGTATTTAGAAAAGTGAAGAAGCAGAGAAAGAAAAGAAGAAAGAATTTCAGTTTTAAGGAGTATGCTTTGAGAAGTATTAAGTATTTAGAAAAGTGAAGAAGTAGAGTAAGAAAAGAAGAAAGAATTTCAGTTTTAAGTAGTATGCTTTGAGAAGTATTAAGTATTTAGAAAAGTGAAGAAGCAGAGTAAGAAAAGAAGAAAGAATTTCAGTTTTAAGTATTATGCTTTGAGAAGTATTAAGTATTTAGAAAAGTGAAGAAGCAGAGTAAGAAAAGAAGAAAGAATTTCAGTTTTAAGGAGTATGCTTTGAGAAGTATTAAGTATTTAGAAAAGTGAAGAAGCAGAGTAAGAAAAGAAGATAGAATTTCAGTTTTAAGGAGTATGCTTTGAGAAGTATTAAGTATTTAGAAAAGTGAAGAAGCAGAGTAAGAAAAGAAGATAGAATTTCAGTTTTAAGTAGTATGCTTTGAGAAGTATTAAGTATTTAGAAAAGTGAAGAAGCAGAGTAAGAAAAGAAGAAAGAATTTCAGTTTTAAGTAGTATGCTTTGAGAAGTATTAAGTATTTAGAAAAGTGAAGAAGCAGAGAAAGAAAAGAAGGTAGAATTTCAGTTTTAAGTAGTATGTTTTGAGAAGTATTAAGTATTTAGAAAAGTGAAGAAGCAGAGTAAGAAAAGAAGAAAGAATTTCAGTTTTAAGTAGTATGCTTTGAGAAGTATTAAGTATTTAGAAAAGTGAAGAAGCAGAGTAAGAAAAGAAGAAAGAATTTCAGTTTTAAGTATTATGCTTTGAGAAGTATTAAGTATTTAGAAAAGTGAAGAAGCAGAGTAAGAAAAGAAGAAAGAATTTCAGTTTTAAGGAGTATGCTTTGAGAAGTATTAAGTATTTAGAAAAGTGAAGAAGCAGAGTAAGAAAAGAAGATAGAATTTCAGTTTTAAGGAGTATGCTTTGAGAAGTATTAAGTATTTAGAAAAGTGAAGAAGCAGAGTAAGAAAAGAAGATAGAATTTCAGTTTTAAGGAGTACGCTTTGAGAAGTATTAAGTATTTAGAAAAGTGAAGAAGCAGAGTAAGAAAAGAAGAAAGAATTTCAGTTTTAAGTAGTATGCTTTGAGAAGTATTAAGTATTTAGAAAAGTGAAGAAGCAGAGTAAGAAAAGAAGAAAGAATTTCAGTTTAAAGAGTATGTTTTGAGAAGTATTAAGTATTTAGAAAAGTGAAGAAGCAGAGTAAGAAAAGAAGATAGAATTTCAGTTTTAAGTAGTATGCTTTGAGAAGTATTAAGTTTTTAGAAAAGTAAAGAAGCAGAGTAAGAAAAGAAGATAGAATTTCAGTTTTAAGTAGTATGCTTTGAGAAGTATTAAGTATTTAGAAAAGTGAAGAAGCAGAGTAAGAAAAGAAGATGGAATTACAGTTTAAGTAGTATGCTTTGAGAAGTATTAAGTATTTAGAAAAGTGAAGAAGCAGAGTAAGAAAAGAAGGTAGAATTTCAGTTTTAAGTATTAAGCTTTGAGAAGTATTAAGTATTTAGAAAAGTAAAGAAGCAGAGTAAGAAAAGAAGAAAGAATTTCAGTTTTAAGTAGTATGCTTTGAGAAGTATTAAGTATTTAGAAAAGTGAAGAAGCAGAGTAAGAAAAGAAGATAGAATTTCAGTTTAAAGAGTATGTTTTGAGAAGTATTAAGTATTTAGAAAAGTGAAGAAGCAGAGTAAGAAAAGAAGATAGAATTTCAGTTTTAAGTATTAAGCTTTGAGAAGTATTAAGTATTTAGAAAAGTGAAGAAGCAGAGTAAGAAAAGAAGATAGAATTTCAGTTTCAAGTTTTATGTTTTGAGAAGTATTAAGTATTTAGAAAAGTGAAGAAGCAGAGTAAGAAAAGAAGATAGAATTTCAGTTTTAAGGAGTATGCTTTGAGAAGTATTAAGTATTTAGAAAAGTGAAGAAGCAGAGTAAGAAAAGAAGATAGAATTTCAGTTTTAAGTAGTATGCTTTGAGAAGTATTAAGTATTTAGAAAAGTGAAGAAGCAGAGTAAGAAAAGAAGAAAGAATTTCAGTTTAAAGAGTATGTTTTGAGAAGTATTAAGTATTTAGAAAAGTGAAGAAGCAGAGTAAGAAAAGAAGAAAGAATTTCAGTTTTAAGTAGTATGCTTTGAGAAGTATTAAGTATTTAGAAAAGTGAAGAAGCAGAGTAAGAAAAGAAGATAGAATTTCAGTTTTAAGGAGTATGCTTTGAGAAGTATTAAGTATTTAGAAAAGTGAAGAAGCAGAGTAAGAAAAGAAGAAAGAATTTCAGTTTTAAGGAGTATGCTCTGAGAAGTATTAAGTATTTAGAAAAGTGAAGAAGCAGAGTAAGAAAAGAAGATAGAATTTCAGTTTTAAGGAGTATGCTTTGAGAAGTATTAAGTATTTAGAAAAGTGAAGAAGCAGAGTAAGAAAAGAAGATAGAATTACAGTTTTAAGGAGTACGCTTTGAGAAGTATTAAGTATTTAGAAAAGTGAAGAAGCAGAGTAAGAAAAGAAGATGGAATTACAGTTTAAGTAGTATGCTTTGAGAAGTATTAAGTATTTAGAAAAGTGAAGAAGCAGAGTAAGAAAAGAAGGTAGAATTTCAGTTTTAAGTATTAAGCTTTGAGAAGTATTAAGTATTTAGAAAAGTAAAGAAGCAGAGTAAGAAAAGAAGAAAGAATTTCAGTTTTAAGTAGTATGCTTTGAGAAGTATTAAGTATTTAGAAAAGTGAAGAAGCAGAGTAAGAAAAGAAGAAAGAATTACAGTTTTAAGTAGTATGCTTTGAGAAGTATTAAGTATTTAGAAAAGTGAAGAAGTAGAGTAAGAAAAGAAGATAGAATTTCAGTTTTAAGGAGTACGCTTTGAGAAGTATTAAGTATTTAGAAAAGTGAAGAAGCAGAGTAAGAAAAGAAGATAGAATTTCAGTTTTAAGGAGTATGCTTTGAGAAGTATTAAGTATTTAGAAAAGTAAAGAAGTAGAGTAAGAAAAGAAGATAGAATTTCAGTTTTAAGTATTAAGATTTGAGAAGTATTAAGTATTTAGAAAAGTAAAGAAGTAGAGTAAGAAAAGAAGATAGAATTTCAGTTTCAAGTTTTATGTTTTGAGAAGTATTAAGTATTTAGAAAAGTGAAGAAGCAGAGTAAGAAAAGAAGAAAGAATTTCAGTTTAAGGAGTATGCTTTGAGAAGTATTAAGTATTTAGAAAAGTGAAGAAGCAGAGTAAGAAAAGAAGAAAGAATTTCAGTTTAAAGAGTATGTTTTGAGAAGTATTAAGTATTTAGAAAAGTGAAGAAGCAGAGTAAGAAAAGAAGATAGAATTTCAGTTTTAAGTATTAAGCTTTGAGAAGTATTAAGTATTTAGAAAAGTGAAGAAGCAGAGTAAGAAAAGAAGGTAGAATTTCAGTTTAAGTAGTATGCTTTGAGAAGTATTAAGTATTTAGAAAAGTGAAGAAGCAGAGTAAGAAAAGAAGAAAGAATTTCAGTTTTAAGGAGTATGCTTTGAGAAGTATTAAGTATTTAGAAAAGTGAAGAAGCAGAGTAAGAAAAGAAGGTAGAATTTCAGTTTTAAGGAGTATGCTTTGAGAAGTATTAAGTATTTAGAAAAGTGAAGAAGCAGAGTAAGAAAAGAAGATAGAATTTCAGTTTTAAGTAGTATGCTTTGAGAAGTATTAAGTATTTAGAAAAGTGAAGAAGTAGAGTAAGAAAAGAAGATAGAATTTCAGTTTTAAGTAGTATGCTTTGAGAAGTAATAAGTATTTAGAAAAGTGAAGAAGCAGAGTAAGAAAAGAAGAAAGAATTACAGTTTTAAGGAGTATGCTTTGAGAAGTATTAAGTATTTAGAAAAGTGAAGAAGTAAAGTAAGAAAAGAAGATGGAATTTCAGTTTTAAGTATTAAGCTTTGAGAAGTAATAAGTATTTAGAAAAGTGAAGAAGCAGAGTAAGAAAAGAAGAAAGAATTTCAGTTTTAAGAGTATGTTTTGAGAAGTATTATGTATTTAGAAAATATAAGAAGTAAAGCAAGAAAAGAAGAAAGAATTTCAGTTTTAAGTAGTATGCTTTGAGAAGTATTAAGTATTTAGAAAAGTGAAGAAGCAGAGTAAGAAAAGAAGAAAGAATTTCAGTTTTAAGTAGTATGCTTTGAGAAGTATTAAGTTTTTAGAAAAGTGAAGAAGCAGAGTAAGAAAAGAAGATAGAATTTCAGTTTTAAGGAGTATGCTTTGAGAAGTATTAAGTATTTAGAAAAGTGAAGAAGCAGAGTAAGAAAAGAAGATAGAATTACAGTTTTAAGGAGTACGCTTTGAGAAGTATTAAGTATTTAGAAAAGTGAAGAAGCAGAGTAAGAAAAGAAGAAAGAATTTCAGTTTTAAGTAGTATGCTTTGAGAAGTATTAAGTATTTAGAAAAGTGAAGAAGCAGAGTAAGAAAAGAAGAAAGAATTTCAGTTTTAAGTATTATGCTTTGAGAAGTATTAAGTATTTAGAAAAGTGAAGAAGCAGAGTAAGAAAAGAAGAAAGAATTTCAGTTTTAAGGAGTATGCTTTGAGAAGTATTAAGTATTTAGAAAAGTGAAGAAGCAGAGTAAGAAAAGAAGATAGAATTTCAGTTTTAAGGAGTATGCTTTGAGAAGTATTAAGTATTTAGAAAAGTGAAGAAGCAGAGTAAGAAAAGAAGATAGAATTTCAGTTTTAAGGAGTACGCTTTGAGAAGTATTAAGTATTTAGAAAAGTGAAGAAGCAGAGTAAGAAAAGAAGAAAGAATTTCAGTTTTAAGTAGTATGCTTTGAGAAGTATTAAGTATTTAGAAAAGTGAAGAAGCAGAGTAAGAAAAGAAGAAAGAATTTCAGTTTAAAGAGTATGTTTTGAGAAGTATTAAGTATTTAGAAAAGTGAAGAAGCAGAGTAAGAAAAGAAGATAGAATTTCAGTTTTAAGTATTAAGCTTTGAGAAGTATTAAGTATTTAGAAAAGTGAAGAAGCAGAGTAAGAAAAGAAGATAGAATTTCAGTTTCAAGTTTTATGTTTTGAGAAGTATTAAGTATTTAGAAAAGTGAAGAAGCAGAGTAAGAAAAGAAGAAAGAATTTCAGTTTAAGGAGTATGCTTTGAGAAGTATTAAGTATTTAGAAAAGTGAAGAAGCAGAGTAAGAAAAGAAGAAAGAATTTCAGTTTAAAGAGTATGTTTTGAGAAGTATTAAGTATTTAGAAAAGTGAAGAAGCAGAGTAAGAAAAGAAGATAGAATTTCAGTTTTAAGTATTAAGCTTTGAGAAGTATTAAGTATTTAGAAAAGTGAAGAAGCAGAGTAAGAAAAGAAGGTAGAATTTCAGTTTAAGTAGTATGCTTTGAGAAGTATTAAGTATTTAGAAAAGTGAAGAAGCAGAGTAAGAAAAGAAGAAAGAATTTCAGTTTTAAGTAGTATGCTTTGAGAAGTATTAAGTATTTAGAAAAGTGAAGAAGCAGAGTAAGAAAAGAAGATAGAATTTCAGTTTAAAGAGTATGTTTTGAGAAGTATTAAGTATTTAGAAAAGTGAAGAAGCAGAGTAAGAAAAGAAGATAGAATTTCAGTTTTAAGTATTAAGCTTTGAGAAGTATTAAGTATTTAGAAAAGTGAAGAAGCAGAGTAAGAAAAGAAGATAGAATTTCAGTTTCAAGTTTTATGTTTTGAGAAGTATTAAGTATTTAGAAAAGTGAAGAAGCAGAGTAAGAAAAGAAGATAGAATTTCAGTTTTAAGGAGTATGCTTTGAGAAGTATTAAGTATTTAGAAAAGTGAAGAAGCAGAGTAAGAAAAGAAGATAGAATTTCAGTTTTAAGTAGTATGCTTTGAGAAGTATTAAGTATTTAGAAAAGTGAAGAAGCAGAGTAAGAAAAGAAGAAAGAATTTCAGTTTAAAGAGTATGTTTTGAGAAGTATTAAGTATTTAGAAAAGTGAAGAAGCAGAGTAAGAAAAGAAGAAAGAATTTCAGTTTTAAGTAGTATGCTTTGAGAAGTATTAAGTATTTAGAAAAGTGAAGAAGCAGAGTAAGAAAAGAAGATAGAATTTCAGTTTTAAGGAGTATGCTTTGAGAAGTATTAAGTATTTAGAAAAGTGAAGAAGCAGAGTAAGAAAAGAAGAAAGAATTTCAGTTTAAAGAGTATGTTTTGAGAAGTATTAAGTATTTAGAAAAGTGAAGAAGCAGAGTAAGAAAAGAAGAAAGAATTTCAGTTTTAAGTAGTATGCTTTGAGAAGTATTAAGTATTTAGAAAAGTGAAGAAGCAGAGTAAGAAAAGAAGATAGAATTTCAGTTTTAAGGAGTATGCTTTGAGAAGTATTAAGTATTTAGAAAAGTGAAGAAGCAGAGTAAGAAAAGAAGATGGAATTACAGTTTAAGTAGTATGCTTTGAGAAGTATTAAGTATTTAGAAAAGTGAAGAAGCAGAGTAAGAAAAGAAGGTAGAATTTCAGTTTTAAGTATTAAGCTTTGAGAAGTATTAAGTATTTAGAAAAGTAAAGAAGCAGAGTAAGAAAAGAAGAAAGAATTTCAGTTTTAAGTAGTATGCTTTGAGAAGTATTAAGTATTTAGAAAAGTGAAGAAGCAGAGTAAGAAAAGAAGAAAGAATTACAGTTTTAAGGAGTATGCTTTGAGAAGTATTAAGTATTTAGAAAAGTGAAGAAGTAGAGTAAGAAAAGAAGATAGAATTTCAGTTTTAAGTAGTATGCTTTGAGAAGTATTAAGTATTTAGAAAAGTGAAGAAGCAGAGTAAGAAAAGAAGAAAGAATTTCAGTTTTAAGGAGTATGCTTTGAGAAGTATTAAGTATTTAGAAAAGTAAAGAAGTAGAGTAAGAAAAGAAGATAGAATTTCAGTTTTAAGTATTAAGATTTGAGAAGTATTAAGTATTTAGAAAAGTAAAGAAGTAGAGTAAGAAAAGAAGATAGAATTTCAGTTTTAAGTAGTATGCTTTGAGAAGTATTAAGTATTTAGAAAAGTGAAGAAGCAGAGTAAGAAAAGAAGAAAGAATTACAGTTTTAAGGAGTATGCTTTGAGAAGTATTAAGTATTTAGAAAAGTGAAGAAGCAGAGTAAGAAAAGAAGGTAGAATTTCAGTTTTAAGGAGTATGCTTTGAGAAGTATTAAGTATTTAGAAAAGTAAAGAAGTAGAGTAAGAAAAGAAGAAAGAATTTCAGTTTTAAGTAGTATGCTTTGAGAAGTATTAAGTATTTAGAAAAGTGAAGAAGCAGAGTAAGAAAAGAAGATAGAATTTCAGTTTTAAGTAGTATGCTTTGAGAAGTATTAAGTATTTAGAAAAGTGAAGAAGCAGAGTAAGAAAAGAAGAAAGAATTACAGTTTTAAGGAGTATGCTTTGAGAAGTATTAAGTATTTAGAAAAGTGAAGAAGCAGAGTAAGAAAAGAAGGTAGAATTTCAGTTTTAAGGAGTATGCTTTGAGAAGTATTAAGTATTTAGAAAAGTGAAGAAGCAGAGTAAGAAAAGAAGATAGAATTTCAGTTTTAAGTAGTATGCTTTGAGAAGTATTAAGTATTTAGAAAAGTGAAGAAGTAGAGTAAGAAAAGAAGATAGAATTTCAGTTTTAAGTAGTATGCTTTGAGAAGTAATAAGTATTTAGAAAAGTGAAGAAGCAGAGTAAGAAAAGAAGATGGAATTACAGTTTTAAGGAGTATGCTTTGAGAAGTATTAAGTATTTAGAAAAGTGAAGAAGTAAAGTAAGAAAAGAAGATGGAATTTCAGTTTTAAGTATTAAGCTTTGAGAAGTAATAAGTATTTAGAAAAGTGAAGAAGCAGAGTAAGAAAAGAAGAAAGAATTTCAGTTTTAAGAGTATGTTTTGAGAAGTATTATGTATTTAGAAAATATAAGAAGTAAAGCAAGAAAAGAAGAAAGAATTTCAGTTTTAAGTAGTATGCTTTGAGAAGTATTAAGTATTTAGAAAAGTGAAGAAGCAGAGTAAGAAAAGAAGAAAGAATTTCAGTTTTAAGTAGTATGCTTTGAGAAGTATTAAGTTTTTAGAAAAGTGAAGAAGCAGAGTAAGAAAAGAAGATAGAATTTCAGTTTTAAGGAGTATGCTTTGAGAAGTATTAAGTATTTAGAAAAGTGAAGAAGCAGAGTAAGAAAAGAAGATAGAATTACAGTTTTAAGGAGTACGCTTTGAGAAGTATTAAGTATTTAGAAAAGTGAAGAAGCAGAGTAAGAAAAGAAGATGGAATTACAGTTTAAGTAGTATGCTTTGAGAAGTATTAAGTATTTAGAAAAGTGAAGAAGCAGAGTAAGAAAAGAAGGTAGAATTTCAGTTTTAAGTATTAAGCTTTGAGAAGTATTAAGTATTTAGAAAAGTAAAGAAGCAGAGTAAGAAAAGAAGAAAGAATTTCAGTTTTAAGTAGTATGCTTTGAGAAGTATTAAGTATTTAGAAAAGTGAAGAAGCAGAGTAAGAAAAGAAGGTAGAATTTCAGTTTTATGTAGTATGCTTTGAGAAGTATTAAGTATTTAGAAAAGTGAAGAAGCAGAGTAAGAAAAGAAGATAGAATTTCAGTTTTAAGTAGTATGCTTTGAGAAGTAATAAGTATTTAGAAAAGTGAAGAAGCAGAGTAAGAAAAGAAGAAAGAATTTCAGTTTTAAGGAGTACGCTTTGAGAAGTATTAAGTATTTAGAAAAGTAAAGAAGTAGAGTAAGAAAAGAAGATAGAATTTCAGTTTTAAGTATTAAGATCTGAGAAGTTTTAAGTATTTAGAAAAGTAAAGAAGTAGAGTAAGAAAAGAAGATAGAATTTCAGTTTTAAGTAGTATGCTTTGAGAAGTATTAAGTATTTAGAAAAGTGAAGAAGCAGAGTAAGAAAAGAAGAAAGAATTACAGTTTTAAGGAGTATGCTTTGAGAAGTATTAAGTATTTAGAAAAGTGAAGAAGTAGAGTAAGAAAAGAAGATAGAATTTCAGTTTTAAGTAGTATGCTTTGAGAAGTATTAAGTATTTAGAAAAGTGAAGAAGCAGAGTAAGAAAAGAAGAAAGAATTTCAGTTTTAAGGAGTATGCTTTGAGAAGTATTAAGTATTTAGAAAAGTAAAGAAGTAGAGTAAGAAAAGAAGATAGAATTTCAGTTTTAAGTATTAAGATCTGAGAAGTTTTAAGTATTTAGAAAAGTAAAGAAGTAGAGTAAGAAAAGAAGATAGAATTTCAGTTTTAAGTAGTATGCTTTGAGAAGTATTAAGTATTTAGAAAAGTGAAGAAGCAGAGTAAGAAAAGAAGAAAGAATTTCAGTTTTAAGTAGTATGCTTTGAGAAGTATTAAGTATTTAGAAAAGTGAAGAAGCAGAGTAAGAAAAGAAGATAGAATTTCAGTTTTAAGTATTAAGCTTTGAGAAGTATTAAGTATTTAGAAAAGTGAAGAAGTAAAGTAAGAAAAGAAGATAGAATTTCTGTTTTAAGTATTAAGCTTTGAGAAGTATTAAGTATTTAGAAAAGTGAAGAAGCAGAGTAAGAAAAGAAGATAGAATTTCAGTTTTAAGGAGTATGCTTTGAGAAGTATTAAGTATTTAGAAAAGTGAATAAGTAAAGTAAGAAAAGAAGAAAGAATTTCAGTTTTAAGTAGTATGCTTTGAGAAGTATTAAGTATTTAGAAAAGTGAAGAAGCAGAGTAAGAAAAGAAGAAAGAATTTCAGTTTTAAGGAGTATGCTTTGAGAAGTATTAAGTATTTAGAAAAGTAAAGAAGTAGAGTAAGAAAAGAAGATAGAATTTCAGTTTTAAGTATTAAGATTTGAGAAGTATTAAGTATTTAGAAAAGTAAAGAAGTAGAGTAAGAAAAGAAGATAGAATTTCAGTTTTAAGTAGTATGCTTTGAGAAGTATTAAGTATTTAGAAAAGTGAAGAAGCAGAGTAAGAAAAGAAGAAAGAATTTCAGTTTTAAGTAGTATGCTTTGAGAAGTATTAAGTATTTAGAAAAGTGAAGAAGCAGAGTAAGAAAAGAAGATAGAATTTCAGTTTTAAGTATTAAGCTTTGAGAAGTATTAAGTATTTAGAAAAGTGAAGAAGTAAAGTAAGAAAAGAAGATAGAATTTCTGTTTTAAGTATTAAGCTTTGAGAAGTATTAAGTATTTAGAAAAGTGAAGAAGCAGAGTAAGAAAAGAAGATAGAATTTCAGTTTTAAGGAGTATGCTTTGAGAAGTATTAAGTATTTAGAAAAGTGAATAAGTAAAGTAAGAAAAGAAGAAAGAATTTCAGTTTTAAGTATTAAGCTTTGAGAAGTATTAAGTATTTAGAAAAGTGAAGAAGCAGAGTAAGAAAAGAAGATGGAATTACAGTTTTAAGGAGTATGCTTTGAGAAGTATTAAGTATTTAGAAAAGTGAAAAAGCAGAGTAAGAAAAGAAGAAAGAATTACAGTTTTAAGGAGTATGCTTTGAGAAGTATTAAGTATTTAGAAAAGTGAAGAAGCAGAGTAAGAAAAGAAGATAGAATTTCAGTTTTAAGTAGTATGCTTTGAGAAGTATTAAGTATTTAGAAAAGTGAAGAAGTAGAGTAAGAAAAGAAGATAGAATTTCAGTTTTAAGGAGTACGCTTTGAGAAGTATTAAGTATTTAGAAAAGTGAAGAAGCAGAGTAAGAAAAGAAGATAGAATTTCAGTTTTAAGTATTAAGATTTGAGAAGTATTAAGTATTTAGAAAAGTGAAGAAGCAGAGTAAGAAAAGAAGATGGAATTTCAGTTTTAAGGAGTATGCTTTGAGAAGTAATAAGTATTTAGAAAAGTGAAGAAGCAGAGTAAGAAAAGAAGAAAGAATTTCAGTTTTAAGTAGTATGCTTTGAGAAGTATTAAGTATTTAGAAAAGTGAAGAAGCAGAGTAAGAAAAGAAGATAGAATTTCAGTTTTAAGGAGTATGCTTTGAGAAGTATTAAGTATTTAGAAAAGTGAAGAAGCAGAGTAAGAAAAGAAGATAGAATTTCAGTTTTAAGTAGTATGCTTTGAGAAGTAATAAGTATTTAGAAAAGTGAAGAAGCAGAGTAAGAAAAGAAGATAGAATTTCAGTTTTAAGTAGTATGCTTTGAGAAGTATTAAGTATTTAGAAAAGTGAAGAAGTAGAGTAAGAAAAGAAGATAGAATTTCAGTTTTAAGTAGTATGCTTTGAGAAGTAATAAGTATTTAGAAAAGTGAAGAAGCAGAGTAAGAAAAGAAGATAGAATTTCAGTTTTAAGTAGTATGCTTTGAGAAGTATTAAGTATTTAGAAAAGTGAAGAAGTAGAGTAAGAAAAGAAGATAGAATTTCAGTTTTAAGTAGTATGCTTTGAGAAGTAATAAGTATTTAGAAAAGTGAAGAAGCAGAGTAAGAAAAGAAGATGGAATTACAGTTTTAAGGAGTATGCTTTGAGAAGTATTAAGTATTTAGAAAAGTGAAGAAGTAAAGCAAGAAAAGAAGAAAGAATTTCAGTTTTAAGTAGTATGCTTTGAGAAGTATTAAGTATTTAGAAAAGTGAAGAAGCAGAGTAAGAAAAGAAGAAAGAATTTCAGTTTTAAGTATTATGCTTTGAGAAGTATTAAGTATTTAGAAAAGTGAAGAAGCAGAGTAAGAAAAGAAGATAGAATTTCAGTTTTAAGGAGTATGCTTTGAGAAGTATTAAGTATTTAGAAAAGTGAAGAAGCAGAGTAAGAAAAGAAGAAAGAATTTCAGTTTTAAGTAGTATGCTTTGAGAAGTATTAAGTATTTAGAAAATATAAGAAGTAGAGTAAGAAAAGAAGATAGAATTTCAGTTTTAAGTAGTATGCTTTGAGAAGTATTAAGTATTTAGAAAAGTGAAGAAGCAGAGTAAGAAAAGAAGATAGAATTTCAGTTTTAAGGAGTACGCTTTGAGAAGTATTAAGTATTTAGAAAAGTGAAGAAGCAGAGTAAGAAAAGAAGAAAGAATTTCAGTTTTAAGTAGTATGCTTTGAGAAGTATTAAGTATTTAGAAAAGTGAAGAAGCAGAGTAAGAAAAGAAGAAAGAATTTCAGTTTTAAGTAGTATGCTTTGAGAAGTATTAAGTATTTAGAAAAGTGAAGAAGCAGAGTAAGAAAAGAAGATAGAATTTCAGTTTAAAGAGTATGTTTTGAGAAGTATTAAGTATTTAGAAAAGTGAAGAAGCAGAGTAAGAAAAGAAGAAAGAATTTCAGTTTTAAGTATTAAGCTTTGAGAAGTATTAAGTATTTAGAAAAGTGAAGAAGCAGAGTAAGAAAAGAAGATAGAATTTCAGTTTCAAGTATTATGTTTTGAGAAGTATTAAGTATTTAGAAAAGTGAAGAAGCAGAGTAAGAAAAGAAGATAGAATTTCAGTTTAAGGAGTATGCTTTGAGAAGTATTAAGTATTTAGAAAAGTGAATAAGTAAAGCAAGAAAAGAAGAAAGAATTTCAGTTTTAAGTAGTATGCTTTGAGAAGTAATAAGTATTTAGAAAAGTGAAGAAGCAGAGTAAGAAAAGAAGATAGAATTTCAGTTTTAAGGAGTATGCTTTGAGAAGTATTAAGTATTTAGAAAATATAAGAAGTAGAGTAAGAAAAGAAGATAGAATTTCAGTTTTAAGTAGTATGCTTTGAGAAGTATTAAGTATTTAGAAAAGTAAAGAAGCAGAGTAAGAAAAGAAGAAAGAATTTCAGTTTTAAGTATTAAGCTTTGAGAAGTATTAAGTATTTAGAAAAGTGAAGAAGCAGAGTAAGAAAAGAAGAAAGAATTTCAGTTTTAAGGAGTATGCTTTGAGAAGTAATAAGTATTTAGAAAAGTGAAGAAGCAGAGTAAGAAAAGAAGATAGAATTTCAGTTTTAAGTAGTACGCTTTGAGAAGTATTAAGTATTTAGAAAAGTGAAGAAGCAGAGTAAGAAAAGAAGATAGAATTTCAGTTTAAGTAGTATGCTTTGAGAAGTATTAAGTATTTAGAAAAGTGAAGAAGCAGAGTAAGAAAAGAAGAAAGAATTTCAGTTTTAAGTATTATGCTTTGAGAAGTATTAAGTATTTAGAAAAGTGAAGAAGTAGAGTAAGAAAAGAAGATAGAATTTCAGTTTTAAGTAGTATGCTTTGAGAAGTATTAAGTATTTAGAAAAGTGAAGAAGCAGAGTAAGAAAAGAAGATAGAATTTCAGTTTTAAGTAGTATGCTTTGAGAAGTAATAAGTATTTAGAAAAGTGAAGAAGCAGAGTAAGAAAAGAAGAAAGAATTTCAGTTTTAAGTAGTACGCTTTGAGAAGTATTAAGTATTTAGAAAAGTGAAGAAGTAGAGTAAGAAAAGAAGATAGAATTTCAGTTTTAAGTAGTATGCTTTGAGAAGTATTAAGTATTTAGAAAAGTGAAGAAGCAGAGTAAGAAAAGAAGAAAGAATTTCAGTTTTAAGTAGTACGCTTTGAGAAGTATTAAGTATTTAGAAAAGTGAAGAAGTAGAGTAAGAAAAGAAGATAGAATTTCAGTTTTAAGTAGTACGCTTTGAGAAGTATTAAGTATTTAGAAAAGTGAAGAAGCAGAGTAAGAAAAGAAGATAGAATTTCAGTTTTAAGTAGTACGCTTTGAGAAGTATTAAGTATTTAGAAAATATAAGAAGTAGAGTAAGAAAAGAAGATAGAATTTCAGTTTTAAGTAGTATGCTTTGAGAAGTATTAAGTATTTAGAAAAGTGAAGAAGCAGAGTAAGAAAAGAAGATAGAATTTCAGTTTTAAGTAGTATGCTTTGAGAAGTATTAAGTATTTAGAAAAGTGAAGAAGCAGAGTAAGAAAAGAAGAAAGAATTTCAGTTTTAAGTAGTATGCTTTGAGAAGTATTAAGTATTTAGAAAATATAAGAAGTAGAGTAAGAAAAGAAGATAGAATTTCAGTTTTAAGTAGTATGCTTTGAGAAGTATTAAGTATTTAGAAAAGTGAAGAAGCAGAGTAAGAAAAGAAGATAGAATTTCAGTTTTAAGTAGTATGCTTTGAGAAGTATTAAGTATTTAGAAAAGTGAAGAAGCAGAGTAAGAAAAGAAGATAGAATTTCAGTTTTAAGTAGTATGCTTTGAGAAGTATTAAGTATTTAGAAAATATAAGAAGTAGAGTAAGAAAAGAAGATAGAATTTCAGTTTTAAGTAGTATGCTTTGAGAAGTATTAAGTATTTAGAAAAGTGAAGAAGTAGAGTAAGAAAAGAAGATAGAATTTCAGTTTAAAGAGTATGTTTTGAGAAGTATTAAGTATTTAGAAAAGTGAAGAAGCAGAGTAAGAAAAGAAGAAAGAATTTCAGTTTTAAGTAGTACGCTTTGAGAAGTATTAAGTATTTAGAAAATATAAGAAGTAGAGTAAGAAAAGAAGATAGAATTTCAGTTTTAAGTAGTACGCTTTGAGAAGTATTAAGTATTTAGAAAATATAAGAAGTAGAGTAAGAAAAGAAGATAGAATTTCAGTTTTAAGTAGTATGCTTTGAGAAGTATTAAGTATTTAGAAAAGTGAAGAAGTAGAGTAAGAAAAGAAGATAGAATTTCAGTTTAAAGAGTATGTTTTGAGAAGTATTAAGTATTTAGAAAAGTGAAGAAGCAGAGTAAGAAAAGAAGAAAGAATTTCAGTTTTAAGTAGTACGCTTTGAGAAGTATTAAGTATTTAGAAAATATAAGAAAGTAGAGTAAGAAAAGAAGATAGAATTTCAGTTTTAAGTAGTATGCTTTGAGAAGTATTAAGTATTTAGAAAAGTGAAGAAGCAGAGTAAGAAAAGAAGATAGAATTTCAGTTTTAAGTAGTATGCTTTGAGAAGTATTAAGTATTTAGAAAAGTGAAGAAGCAGAGTAAGAAAAGAAGAAAGAATTTCAGTTTTAAGTAGTACGCTTTGAGAAGTATTAAGTATTTAGAAAAGTGAAGAAGTAGAGTAAGAAAAGAAGAAAGATTTTCAGTTTTAAGTATTAAGCTTTGAGAAGTATTAAGTTTTTAGAAAAGTGAAGAAGTAGAGTAAGAAAAGAAGATAGAATTTCAGTTTTAAGGAGTACGCTTTGAGAAGTATTAAATATTTAGAAAAGTGAAGAAGTAGAGTAAGAAAAGAAGAAAGATTTTCAGTTTTAAAAATTAAGCTTTGAGAAGTATTAAGTTTTTAGAAAAGTGAAGAAGTAGAGTAAGAAAAGAAGATAGAATTTCAGTTTTAAGGAGTACGCTTTGAGAAGTATTAAATATTTAGAAAAGTAAAGAAGCAGAGTAAGAAAAGAAGGTAGAATTTCAGTTTTAAGTAGTATGCTTTGAGAAGTATTAAGTATTTAGAAAAGTGAAGAAGCAGAGTAAGAAAAGAAGAAAGAATTTCAGTTTAAGGAGTATGAGAAGTATTAAGTTTTTAGAAAAGTGAAGAAGCAGAGTAAGAAAAGAAGATAGAATTTCAGTTTTAAGTAGTATTAAGTATTTAGAAAAGTGAAGAAGCAGAGTAAGAAAAGAAGATAGAATTTCAGTTTTAAGGAGTATGCTTTGAGAAGTATTAAGTATTTAGAAAAGTGAAGAAGCAGAGTAAGAAAAGAAGATGGAATTTCAGTTTTAAGTAGTATGCTTTGAGAAGTATTAAGTATTTAGAAAAGTGAAGAAGCAGAGTAAGAAAAGAAGAAAGAATTTCAGTTTTAAGGAGTATGCTTTGAGAAGTATTAAGTTTTTAGAAAAGTGAAGAAGCAGAGTAAGAAAAGAAGATAGAATTTCAGTTTTAAGTAGTATGCTTTGAGAAGTATTAAGTTTTTAGAAAAGTGAAGAAGCAGAGTAAGAAAAGAAGATAGAATTTCAGTTTTAAGTATTAAGATTTGAGAAGTATTAAGTATTTAGAAAAGTGAAGAAGCAGAGTAAGAAAAGAAGAAAGAATTTCAGTTTTAAGTAGTATGAGAAGAAGCAGAGTGAATAAGTAAAGCAAGAAAAGAAGGTAGAATTTCAGTTTTAAGGAGTACGCTTTGAGAAGTATTAAGTATTTAGAAAAGTAAAGAAGCAGAGTAAGAAAAGAAGATAGAATTTCAGTTTTAAGGAGTACGCTTTGAGAAGTATTAAGTATTTAGAAAAGTGAAGAAGCAGAGTAAGAAAAGAAGATAGAATATTCAGTTTTAAGGAGTATGCTTTGAGAAGTATTAAGTATTTAGAAAAGTGAAGAAGCAGAGTAAGAAAAGAAGATAGAATTTCAGTTTTAAGGAGTATGCTTTGAGAAGTATTAAGTATTTAGAAAAGTGAAGAAGCAGAGTAAGAAAAGAAGAAAGAATTTCAGTTTTAAGTAGTATGCTTTGAGAAGTAATAAGTATTTAGAAAAGTGAAGAAGCAGAGTAAGAAAAGAAGATAGAATTTCAGTTTTAAGTAGTATGCTTTGAGAAGTATTAAGTATTTAGAAAAGTGAAGAAGCAGAGTAAGAAAAGAAGATAGAATTTCAGTTTTAAGGAGTACGCTTTGAGAAGTATTAAGTATTTAGAAAAGTGAAGAAGCAGAGTAAGAAAAGAAGATAGAATTTCAGTTTTAAGTAGTATGCTTTGAGAAGTATTAAGTATTTAGAAAAGTGAAGAAGCAGAGTAAGAAAAGAAGATAGAATTTCAGTTTTAAGTAGTACGCTTTGAGAAGTATTAAGTATTTAGAAAAGTGAAGAAGCAGAGTAAGAAAAGAAGATAGAATTTCAGTTTTAAGTAGTATGCTTTGAGAAGTAATAAGTTTTTAGAAAAGTGAAGAAGCAGAGTAAGAAAAGAAGATAGAATTTCAGTTTTAAGTAGTATGCTTTGAGAAGTATTAAGTATTTAGAAAAGTGAAGAAGCAGAGTAAGAAAAGAAGATAGAATTTCAGTTTTAAGGAGTACGCTTTGAGAAGTATTAAGTATTTAGAAAAGTGAAGAAGCAGAGTAAGAAAAGAAGAAAGAATTTCAGTTTTAAGGAGTATGCTTTGAGAAGTATTAAGTATTTAGAAAAGTGAAGAAGCAGAGTAAGAAAAGAAGATAGAATTTCAGTTTTAAGGAGTATGCTTTGAGAAGTATTAAGTATTTAGAAAAGTGAAGAAGCAGAGTAAGAAAAGAAGAAAGAATTTCAGTTTTAAGGAGTATGCTCTGAGAAGTATTAAGTATTTAGAAAAGTAAAGAAGCAGAGTAAGAAAAGAAGATAGAATTTCAGTTTTAAGTAGTATGCTTTGAGAAGTATTAAGTATTTAGAAAAGTGAAGAAGCAGAGTAAGAAAAGAAGAAAGAATTTCAGTTTTAAGTATTATGCTTTGAGAAGTATTAAGTATTTAGAAAAGTGAAGAAGTAGAGTAAGAAAAGAAGAAAGAATTTCAGTTTTAAGTAGTATGCTTTGAGAAGTATTAAGTATTTAGAAAAGTGAAGAGCAGAGTAAGAAAAGAAGAAAGAATTTCAGTTTTAAGGAGTATGCTTTGAGAAGTATTAAGTATTTAGAAAAGTAAAGAAGCAGAGTAAGAAAAGAAGAAAGAATTTCAGTTTTAAGTAGTATGCTTTGAGAAGTATTAAGTTTTTAGAAAAGTGAAGAAGCAGAGTAAGAAAAGAAGATAGAATTTCAGTTTTAAGTATTAAGATTTGAGAAGTATTAAGTATTTAGAAAAGTGAAGAAGCAGAGTAAGAAAAGAAGAAAGAATTTCAGTTTTAAGTAGTATGCTTTGAGAAGTATTAAGTATTTAGAAAAGTGAAGAAGTAAAGTAAGAAAAAAAGATAGAATTTCAGTTTTAAGTAGTATGCTTTGAGAAGTATTAAGTATTTAGAAAAGTGAAGAAGCAGAGTAAGAAAAGAAGGTAGAATTTCAGTTTTAAGGAGTACGCTTTGAGAAGTATTAAGTATTTAGAAAAGTGAAGAAGCAGAGTAAGAAAAGAAGATAGAATTTCAGTTTTAAGTAGTATGCTTTGAGAAGTAATAAGTATTTAGAAAAGTGAAGAAGCAGAGTAAGAAAAGAAGAAAGAATTTCAGTTTTAAGGAGTACGCTTTGAGAAGTATTAAGTATTTAGAAAAGTAAAGAAGCAGAGTAAGAAAAGAAGATAGAATTTCAGTTTTAAGGAGTACGCTTTGAGAAGTATTAAGTATTTAGAAAAGTGAAGAAGCAGAGTAAGAAAAGAAGAAAGAATTTCAGTTTTAAGGAGTATGCTTTGAGAAGTATTAAGTATTTAGAAAAGTGAAGAAGCAGAGTAAGAAAAGAAGATAGAATTTCAGTTTTAAGGAGTATGCTTTGAGAAGTATTAAGTATTTAGAAAAGTGAAGAAGCAGAGTAAGAAAAGAAGAAAGAATTTCAGTTTTAAGTAGTATGCTTTGAGAAGTAATAAGTATTTAGAAAAGTGAAGAAGCAGAGTAAGAAAAGAAGATAGAATTTCAGTTTTAAGTAGTATGCTTTGAGAAGTATTAAGTATTTAGAAAAGTGAAGAAGCAGAGTAAGAAAAGAAGATAGAATTTCAGTTTTAAGGAGTACGCTTTGAGAAGTATTAAGTATTTAGAAAAGTGAAGAAGCAGAGTAAGAAAAGAAGATAGAATTTCAGTTTTAAGTAGTATGCTTTGAGAAGTATTAAGTATTTAGAAAAGTGAAGAAGCAGAGTAAGAAAAGAAGATAGAATTTCAGTTTTAAGGAGTACGCTTTGAGAAGTATTAAGTATTTAGAAAAGTGAAGAAGCAGAGTAAGAAAAGAAGATAGAATTTCAGTTTTAAGTAGTATGCTTTGAGAAGTAATAAGTATTTAGAAAAGTGAAGAAGCAGAGTAAGAAAAGAAGATAGAATTTCAGTTTTAAGTAGTATGCTTTGAGAAGTATTAAGTATTTAGAAAAGTGAAGAAGCAGAGTAAGAAAAGAAGATAGAATTTCAGTTTTAAGGAGTACGCTTTGAGAAGTATTAAGTATTTAGAAAAGTGAAGAAGCAGAGTAAGAAAAGAAGAAAGAATTTCAGTTTTAAGGAGTATGCTTTGAGAAGTATTAAGTATTTAGAAAAGTGAAGAAGCAGAGTAAGAAAAGAAGATAGAATTTCAGTTTTAAGGAGTATGCTTTGAGAAGTATTAAGTATTTAGAAAAGTGAAGAAGCAGAGTAAGAAAAGAAGAAAGAATTTCAGTTTTAAGGAGTATGCTCTGAGAAGTATTAAGTATTTAGAAAAGTAAAGAAGCAGAGTAAGAAAAGAAGATAGAATTTCAGTTTTAAGTAGTATGCTTTGAGAAGTATTAAGTATTTAGAAAAGTGAAGAAGCAGAGTAAGAAAAGAAGAAAGAATTTCAGTTTTAAGTATTATGCTTTGAGAAGTATTAAGTATTTAGAAAAGTGAAGAAGTAGAGTAAGAAAAGAAGAAAGAATTTCAGTTTTAAGTAGTATGCTTTGAGAAGTATTAAGTATTTAGAAAAGTGAAGAAGCAGAGTAAGAAAAGAAGATAGAATTTCAGTTTTAAGTAGTATGCTTTGAGAAGTATTAAGTATTTAGAAAAGTGAAGAAGCAGAGTAAGAAAAGAAGATAGAATTTCAGTTTTAAGGAGTACGCTTTGAGAAGTATTAAGTATTTAGAAAAGTGAAGAAGCAGAGTAAGAAAAGAAGATGGAATTTCAGTTTCAAGTAGTATGCTTTGAGAAGTAATAAGTATTTAGAAAAGTGAAGAAGCAGAGTAAGAAAAGAAGATAGAATTTCAGTTTTAAGGAGTATGCTTTGAGAAGTATTAAGTATTTAGAAAAGTGAAGAAGTAGAGTAAGAAAAGAAGATAGAATTTCAGTTTTAAGTAGTATGCTTTGAGAAGTATTAAGTATTTAGAAAAGTGAAGAAGCAGAGTAAGAAAAGAAGATAGAATTTCAGTTTTAAGTAGTATGCTTTGAGAAGTATTAAGTATTTAGAAAAGTGAAGAAGCAGAGTAAGAAAAGAAGATAGAATTTCAGTTTTAAGTAGTATGCTTGAGAAGTATTAAGTATTTAGAAAAGTGAAGAAGCAGAGTAAGAAAAGAAGATAGAATTTCAGTTTTAAGTAGTATGCTTTGAGAAGTAATAAGTATTTAGAAAAGTGAAGAAGCAGAGTAAGAAAAGAAGATAGAATTTCAGTTTTAAGGAGTATGCTTTGAGAAGTATTAAGTATTTAGAAAAGTGAAGAAGTAGAGTAAGAAAAGAAGATAGAATTTCAGTTTTAAGTAGTATGCTTTGAGAAGTATTAAGTATTTAGAAAAGTGAAGAAGCAGAGTAAGAAAAGAAGATAGAATTTCAGTTTTAAGTAGTATGCTTTGAGAAGTAATAAGTATTTAGAAAAGTGAAGAAGCAGAGTAAGAAAAGAAGAAAGAATTTCAGTTTTAAGTAGTACGCTTTGAGAAGTAATAAGTATTTAGAAAAGTGAAGAAGTAGAGTAAGAAAAGAAGATAGAATTTCAGTTTTAAGTAGTATGCTTTGAGAAGTATTAAGTATTTAGAAAAGTGAAGAAGTAGAGTAAGAAAAGAAGATAGAATTTCAGTTTTAAGTAGTATGCTTTGAGAAGTAATAAGTATTTAGAAAAGTAAAGAAGCAGAGTAAGAAAAGAAGAAAGAATTTCAGTTTTAAGTAGTACGCTTTGAGAAGTATTAAGTATTTAGAAAAGTGAAGAAGCAGAGTAAGAAAAGAAGATAGAATTTCAGTTTTAAGTAGTATGCTTTGAGAAGTATTAAGTATTTAGAAAAGTGAAGAAGCAGAGTAAGAAAAGAAGAAAGAATTTCAGTTTTAAGGAGTATGCTTTGAGAAGTATTAAGTATTTAGAAAAGTGAAGAAGTAGAGTAAGAAAAGAAGATAGAATTTCAGTTTTAAGTAGTATGCTTTGAGAAGTATTAAGTATTTAGAAAAGTGAAGAAGCAGAGTAAGAAAAGAAGATAGAATTTCAGTTTTAAGTAGTATGCTTTGAGAAGTATTAAGTATTTAGAAAAGTGAAGAAGCAGAGTAAGAAAAGAAGAAAGAATTTCAGTTTTAAGTATTAAGCTTTGAGAAGTATTAAGTATTTAGAAAAGTGAAGAAGTAGAGTAAGAAAAGAAGATAGAATTTCAGTTTTAAGTAGTATGCTTTGAGAAGTATTAAGTATTTAGAAAAGTGAAGAAGCAGAGTAAGAAAAGAAGATAGAATTTCAGTTTTAAGTAGTATGCTTTGAGAAGTAATAAGTATTTAGAAAAGTGAAGAAGCAGAGTAAGAAAAGAAGAAAGAATTTCAGTTTTAAGTAGTACGCTTTGAGAAGTATTAAGTATTTAGAAAAGTGAAGAAGCAGAGTAAGAAAAGAAGGTAGAATTTCAGTTTTAAGTAGTATGCTTTGAGAAGTATTAAGTATTTAGAAAAGTGAAGAAGTAGAGTAAGAAAAGAAGATAGAATTTCAGTTTTAAGTAGTATGCTTTGAGAAGTAATAAGTATTTAGAAAAGTGAAGAAGCAGAGTAAGAAAAGAAGGTAGAATTTCAGTTTTAAGTAGTATGCTTTGAGAAGTAATAAGTATTTAGAAAAGTGAAGAAGCAGAGTAAGAAAAGAAGATAGAATTTCAGTTTTAAGTAGTATGCTTTGAGAAGTATTAAGTATTTAGAAAAGTGAAGAAGTAGAGTAAGAAAAGAAGATAGAATTTCAGTTTTAAGTAGTATGCTTTGAGAAGTAATAAGTATTTAGAAAAGTGAAGAAGCAGAGTAAGAAAAGAAGATAGAATTTCAGTTTTAAGTAGTATGCTTTGAGAAGTAATAAGTATTTAGAAAAGTGAAGAAGCAGAGTAAGAAAAGAAGATGGAATTTCAGTTTTAAGTAGTACGCTTTGAGAAGTATTAAGTATTTAGAAAAGTGAAGAAGAGAGTAAGAAAAGAAGATAGAAATACAGTTTAAAGTAGTATGCTTTGAGAAGTATTAAGTATTTAGAAAAGTGAAGAAGTAAAGTAAGAAAAGAAGATTGAAATACAGTTTTAAGGAGTATGCTTTGAGAAGTATTAAGTATTTAGAAAAGTGAAGAAGCAGAGTAAGAAAAGAAGATAGAATTTCAGTTTTAAGGAGTATGCTTTGAGAAGTATTAAGTATTTAGAAAAGTGAATAAGTAAAGTAAGAAAAGAAGATGGAATTTCAGTTTTAAGTATTAAGCTTTGAGAAGTAATAAGTATTTAGAAAAGTGAAGAAGCAGAGTAAGAATAGAAGATAGAATTTCAGTTTTAAGTAGTATGCTTTGAGAAGTAATAAGTATTTAGAAAAGTGAAGAAGCAGAGTAAGAAAAGAAGATAGAATTTCAGTTTTAAGTATTAAGCTTTGAGAAGTATTAAGTATTTAGAAAAGTGAAGAAGCAGAGTAAGAAAAGAAGGTAGAATTTCAGTTTTAAGTATTAAGCTTTGAGAAGTATTAAGTATTTAGAAAAGTGAAGAAGTAGAGTAAGAAAAGAAGAAAGATTTTCAGTTTTAAGTATTAAGCTTTGAGAAGTATTAAGTTTTTAGAAAAGTGAAGAAGTAGAGTAAGAAAAGAAGATAGAATTTCAGTTTTAAGGAGTACGCTTTGAGAAGTATTAAGTATTTAGAAAAGTGAAGAAGCAGAGTAAGAAAAGAAGATAGAATTTCAGTTTTAAGTAGTATGCTTT